>SJYO01046538.1:42892697-43143885 GCA_006410555.1 Capra ibex | reverse complement strand
CTGAAAACCTGAGTCTCCCTCTCCCTCTCCCACCCTACTAAACCCTCTTACCCTTAAGATTGTACATATGACAGTACATTCTTAACTTAGCGGTCAGGTACAGACTGCATCCCACGTCGTACGAACCCCGACCACGTACCCCTACTGGGTCTCTCTACAACACCCCTCCCTCCACCCTCCCCCCAAGTACAAACCCTTGCGTACATTCTTAATTTCTAAAATTTTAAAGTTTTTATTTTATTTAAATTTTTAATTTTTTTTTTTTTTTCCAAATAACAGATCCCTTCCTGTGGTTCTTAACACAGTAAATTTTGTTACACTGTTCACGATGTTGTCTGCAAGTGGGTTTAACATGACTCTATATGTCTCCTCCTTGAGGATTTTCTCAGTCCTTTTTAATCATTTCTGACAAAGTTTATACCTTGACCGTACTAACCGACCACAAAATCCTTCACTCCAGTTCCTCGAACACTTCCCACTGATATCACCTTCTGGCCATTCTTTAAATCTGGTGTTTATCCCTTATAAATTCCATCACAGTGATCTAATATCATTAACACCAATATATGATTAAGTAAACAAATGAAAAACGACGTTTGTCGTTAATTCGTGAACGATACACTGTTCGTCAGAAAATTAATAATGTCTATCTGTCCATCGATGGATCATCCATCCATCTATTTGGTTATTTATTATTTTTATCCATATATTTCGTTATTTATTATTTTTATCCATGTATTTCGTTATTTATTGACAGGTGAATAACGAATATTGGACGAACTCTCTATCTTTTGTTTCTCTACGTATACTTTGTTATATTCATCATTACTCATTTTTGTTCTCCTTTTTTGATCATCCGTCTTTCATCCTCTTAGTGAATAAAATCTATTCCTCTAGTCCCTTCTAGAGTGATTCTTCCATCATTCCTTATATTATACCTTCATTCGATCTGACCTCCTACACGTTAAGTGGTTGTCCCTTGTCCACTTTGTTTTCAGGTTTTCGTCTTACTCCCTGAAGGGACCGTCAGGTCCCCAATTCTGAGACACGAAGGTTACGTCGTCCAGCCCCAAACTAGGGACCAGTCACTCGATTCTCTAAGGTGTACGACCCAGCACACCGTTTTTTTTTTTTTTTTTTTTTTTCTCCTTACTAGTTCTGTAAAACTTCCTGGTCGTCCTTCTGGTTTTACAGGGTTCTCTCTTTTCCCTTTCACCATCCTCAAGACTTTCCACTGAGACCGACCAAGTACCTTACTACAAACGACGTAATCCATACACCTCAAATCAGATCAACACTACTCTAAACCTTTCAAACTTTTCTCCTCACTGTTCTAGGAACGAGACGTTGTCTCTTCGGTGACGTTATTCTACAGACACACGACGTTGATCTCACCGGGGACGAACGACGTTGATCTCTTTTGGTCACGTGTCGTCACTTCTGGGTCGTTTCGGTCTTTATTTTATTTGTTATCATATTCTTTTAGTGGAAAGAGTTGACTAGCATAAGGAGTCTTCCCATCTATTGATCATAAGTAAAAACATGAAAAGTTTATAATATGGTACAAGTTATAAAGGAAAAGTAAGTGTTAGTGACCGTGTGTCTTGTGTACCCTTAATCTTGAACCTCTCATGTGAGACAGACCATCTCCTCTGGGTTTGATTGTACCACTCTGTACCTTTTGGATTAATCTAAAAATTTAGCTCTAAATTTGAAGTTCTGTATTCGACACTCCAGTCCTCTGGTATTGACTGCCCTTTCCCGGTCCTCAGGTCCCTTTCTTCTATGTCGAAGTAAATATTAGACCGTCTTTTTTGAGAAGACCGGTACTTCTCGAGGTCTCCTACTTCCCGACGTTTCGGTCCGGTAGGTCTGACTCGTTGTGACCCTTCCTATTTTCAAAGACCGACTGTCGCATGGAAGCCCTTTGGTCAACCCGTTTTGCGGTAACGATCCTAAGATTCATAAAACCTTCTGATGGTTCTTTTCCTTTTTTTTTTTCGAAGAATAAAAACTAAACATCCGTGATAGTTCTACCTCAAGTCTTTTAAACCATCCAACGGTGTCAGATCTAAGAAAGATTCTTTGTTCTCGTATCCTTACGGTGGACTCTGCAATAATACCATAAGTCTTCTCATGGGTCTTCCTGACATAACACAGGTACCATCCTGTGAGAAGTTTCAAATCACTCCGTTGTTGGGGATTGAGGAGGACGTAGTTTCACGGAGTATAGAAGATAATTTTAGGAATTACGACAATAAATGTTTATAAACACATAAAAAAATTTTCGTAATTTACATCATTAAACCACCTCTGGGTCCAGTCACAAGGAACGACTTAATTGTCAGTGTAGAACTACCCTTCCCGTAAGAGATGACTCTCTACTTAGTAAAACGAAAAACTAGTATACTTTCAAAGATTGAAAATAGGACGTTGATTGATATCTTCCTTTCTCCTACAAAAATTACTTCTTTGTATCGCTAACTCCTAAAGGAGAAACGATTGGTGAGGAAATAGTCAGTCTCTGTCTATCGGAGTATCTCACTACATTAGTCGGAAATTTTGTCTACGACTCCTTTAAGTGATTTCCTCTCGTTTTTCTAGACCTACTCACTAACGGGACGGAGATCCCAGGATGTCCCTTCAGGGAATACGTAGATATCGAATAAATAATAAACTTGTCGGTGTATCCACTACACCTTCCAAGGTGTACTTTGGAAAGCTGTCCGTTTTCCTTATCGGATTATTTGTGGTTCTCCTGTAAAAGAAGGATTTTTCTTTGTTCTCTGATATGTCTTTCGGAGGACCCTACATGGACATCCAATAGGACACTCCGACTCCGGTTCCAGTTGTTATACAATTGGTAGGAGTTTAAGATGTGGAGTTTTGGACTTCATTAACAAAACACCTGTTTTTCACTAGCTAATCCCCTGTGAAGCTGAACCACAAGATCTTACTACACAACAAAATGTCATGACGAAAAACATTCACTTTATTAAACCGATCTTTTACAACCAAGACGTGACTATATCCTTTACATGTGGGTGTGTCCACTTGTTCGGACAATAGTTTCGCCAACGAAGTCAGGAAATATTCATCAAGTTACGGACTAGTCACTAGACCTTTATGAGATTGACAAGGGAATGATTATATTGTTTATATGACGTGAAAGAAATGAATGAGAAAATTCGAAAAAAAACAACGACGAATACTGAAAATAAAAACTTCCCTCTACTAGATGGTAATCGCATTTTTACGGACGTTGAGAAATTTCGTGTCAACACGCTTGATTGTATATGACTCATACATTTATAAGAGTCCATTTTGAACAATACGAAAAGTACTGACAAACTTTTGTAACCGGAGAGACATTAGTCCCCGGAGTACCCAGGTTCTGACAATAAAAATAATTAAATATAAAGGACGGATGTAAATCTCTTTATAAGTGTACCGGTCGTAACCTTTTTATGATGTTAGACCATTTTGGGTGATAGTCTTATTGTAAGAATATTATTATTTTCAGTTGTAAAAACAAAAAATTAAAACGAGAATAAAGATTATTATACGTTGGTTTTTAAGGACTATTTACATAAAGTATAAAAATATTGTACACCGAAGAATGGAACCGAACATTCTTAAAAATTTATAATTTTTAACATAACATTGACGATTAACATTGTTAAGAAAAGAGTGATATTATTTTACTATATCAAATAAAAGAGAGTAGAATGAAGGAGACGATAAAAGGGTATTCGTCAAGAAAAGAAAGGTATTTAGCTACTGTATAACGTATACAGAAGAAGATCTACAGAATTAAACGTAAATCGGGAAATGACATTAAATAAAATCACACACAATATTTGACTCCGAAATGGTAGTATAAAAGAGGTATCTTTTGGATAAATAGATATTTTACATATTTGAAAGAATATTAAGTAGAGAAGGAATAATCCGACATTACGAAAAAATAGTATACTTAAAAAATATATAAGATATTAGAAAAAATACGTACATATAAGTCCACACGAGAGTTTCATATAAAAATTTCATAACCTAAAATATTAAAATATAATTAAATAAGTCGTTTGTGTAATGATAAACGATTCTAAAAAAAATTTCTTTAAACTTCTAATTGTTGTACAAATATAATGATTGTACAAAGATATTTAAGACAGTTAGTCCATGGTGATAGGAATAAATTGTTTACTCCTTTGAACCCGTGTCCCTTTAATTTATTCACGAGTCCCAGGGTAATGTCCGGTCTTCGACTGACTCTTAAGTATCAGAATTAGTCAAGTGAGACGAAGATAGTGTCTACAGTATGAGTATGGTCTTACTCTCTTCTGTCTATTTCTTCTGATATACCCCGCGTACTGACTCGTCGACTGGTATGTACGTATATACTTCGACGACGACGACGACGACGACGATTCAACGAAGTCAGCACAGGCTGAGACACGCTGGGGTATCTGTCGTCGAGTGGTCCGAGGGGGCAGGGACCCTAAGAGGTCCGTTCTTGTGACCTCACCCGGTGGTAAAGGAAGAGGTTACGTACGTACGTACGATTCAGTGAAGTCAGTACAGACTGAGACACGTTGGGGTACCTGTCGTCGGATGGTCCGAGGAGACAGGTACCTTAAGAGATCCGTTCTTATGACCTCACCCAACAGTAAAGGAAGAGGTTATACACTTCGATCACTATCGATTTTTTCGTTGTTGTTTATTATCGGACTGGTGTAAAGTTAGAGAGATTTATCTTAGAGGTATCATCGATACCACGATTCGAATCGGAGTTGGACTGAAACGGAGAGGTAGAACGTTTCCCTTCTTAGACAACCAAAGTCTCAAGTTCTTCCTAAGTTCGTTATATGAAGTCCCCAGGAAAACAATCCCTTCACTTCTGGGGTACCTGATATCGGGTGGTCCGAGGAGGTAGGTACCTTAAAAGATCCGTTTTCATGACCTCTCCCAACGGTAAAGGAAGACGTCCCCTAGAAGGGTTGGGCCCCTAACTTGGGTCCAGAGGGAGTGACGTCCGTCTACGAAATGGTAGGCTCGGTGGTCTCTTAGGTGACCGGTTTTTAGAGGCATTCTGATGGAAGATTCACAATAAATTATCAAATTCTTAAAGAAGAAGTTTTTGTATAGGGAGGGAGGGAGAGAGAGAGTGAGGGTATACTCCAAAACAAAGTGGTATTTAAATAAAGGGTCTTTCAATACTTAATGAATATAAAATTTTTTGAATTGACGTATGAAAACACTTTTCCTGAGACCGACGGAAACGTGTTGTAATTGGTTTTGGGTTTCAATACTAGTGGAAAGTATTTTTACTTTTACGTCCTGGAAAACGAGGTTCTAATAATCCTTAAACTTCTGCCACTGTCACCTCGTAATTTGGTTCGGGACCCGGGGAGATGTACGCCTAAGACACTCTATCGGGTCCGGAACAGGTGGGAATAACACACACACGAGTCAGTACAGATTAAGAAACGTTGGGGAACCTGACACCGGGCGGTCCGAGGAAACGGATACTCTAAGAGGTCAGTTCTTATGACGTCGTCAAACGGTAAAGGACGAGGTCCCTAGAAGGGATGGGTCCCCAGTTTAGACGCAGAGAACACAGAGGACGTAACCGTTCATCTAAGAAATGGTGACCCGGTAGACCCTTCTTGAACTATCGAGTCCAGTGCATAGGTACTTTGGTACACCATCTGTTTACAGTTTTCTGTTAATTGAAAATCTAATTAGTTAAGTGGAATTTTATATAGACGTGTTTTAATTTGACTTGATCAAGACAATTTTACCACTCATATTGAAAATCTTAGTCTATCTCAAATTTTAATATTGAAAGTCTTATGTTAGTCAAGTCAAGTTTAAGTCAACGAGTCAGCACAGGCTGAGAAACGATGGGGTACTTGACGTGGTGCGGTCCAGAAGGACAGGTAGTGGTTGAGGACCTCAAGTGAGTCTGAGTACAGGTAGCTCAGTCACTACGGTAGGTCGGTAGAGTAGGAGACAACAGGGGAAAAGGAGGACAAAGGTTAGGGAGGGTCGTAGTCTCAGAAAAGGTCACTCAGTTGAGAAGCGTACTCCACCGGTTTCATGACCTCAAAGTCGAAGTCGTAGTAAGGGAGGTTTCTTTAGGGTCCCGACTAGAGGAAGTCTTACCTGACCAAGCTAGAGGAACGTCAGGTTCCCTGAGAGTTCTCAGAAGAGGTTGTAGTGTCAAGTTTTCGTAGTTAAGAAGTCACGAGTCGGAAGAAGTGTCAGGTTGAGAGTGTAGGTATGTACTGATGACCTTTTTGGTATCGGAACTGATCTACCTGGAATCAACCGTTTCATTACAGAGACGAAAACTTATACGATAGATCCAACCAGTATTGAAAAGAAGGTTCCTCATTCGCAGAAAATTAAAGTACCGACGTTAGTGGTAGACGTCACTAAAACCTCGGGGGGGTTTTTTTCAGACTGTGACAAAGGTGACAAAGGGGTAGATAAAGTGTCCTTCACGACCCTGGCCTACGGTACTAGAAGTAAAAGACTTACAACTCGAAATTATATATTAAGTACTTAATGTCAAATTGGTGGATACAAATCGAAAAAAGTTGAGATACCAAGGACACAATGTATTACGAATTAAGATCTCAATGACAAATGAAACTCTGATTAATTATTACTATTTTAGTAATAGTCCCGAAAAGACCACCAGGTCACCAATTTTTAAGTGGAACGTTATATCCCCTGGGACCAAAGTAGAGAAGAGACCCTTCTAGGGTGTACGGAACCCCGTTAATTCGGACGCTCGGTGTTGATAACTCGGACATACGACGTTGTTGACTTCGGACCGTACGGATCTCGGGTACAAGGTGTACAATGTATTTTCGGTGACGTCACTCTTCAGGTACGTGGTGTTGATCTATCATCGGGGGTGAGTGACGTTGATCTCTTTCGGGTACACGTCGTTGTTTCTGAGTCGTGTCGGTTTTTAATTATTTGTTTACAAAGATTTTTTCTTAGTACTTTAAGTCCATCTTTCTTACGAGGTATTTTTGTTTGGTAAGATCAAGACACTTTTTACGGTGACCATAAAGACTATACCCAACGTGACTTAGACATCTAATGAAACTCATCGAGTCAAGTCAAGTAAGTCACAGGCTGAGAAACACTGGGGTACTTGGCGTCGTACGGTCCGGAGGGACGGGTAGTGGTCGAGGACCTCAGATAAGTTTGAGTACAGGTGACTCAGCCACTATAGTAGGTTAGTAGAGTAGGAGACAACAGGGGAAGAGAAGGACGGGAGTTAGAAAGGGTCGTAGTCCCAGAAAAGTCTACTCAGTGGAGAAGTGTAGTTAACCGGTTTCAAAGTCGAAGTTGTAGTCAGGAAGGTTACTTATGAGTCCTGACTAGAGGAAATCCTACCTGACCGACCTAGAAGAACGTCAGGTTCCCTGAGAGTTCTCAGAAGAGGTTGTGGTGTCAAGTTTTCGTAGTTAAGAAACCACGAGTCGAAAGAAATATAAGGTTGAGAGTGTAGGTATGTACTGATGACCTTTTTTGTATCGGAACTGATCCGTCTGAAAACAATCGTTTCAACCGTTTTATGAAGAAACTCATCATACCAGTAAAATTGTTATAATGTGGAAGGTTAGATTCTTGTACCATATAGAAAGGTAGGCAAACACAGAAGAAGGCAAAGAAAGTAGTCATAGAATATCAAAAGACTCATCTCCTAAAACAGAGGAGTCCGTACGAATGACGATCAATAAAAGAAGAAAAAACTACGTCAATATTTACCCTAACAAAGGAATTAAAGAGGAAGATGTTCGAACAATAATCACATCTCTTTATATTGTCTAAAGACATATAATTAAAACATAGGACGTTTAAATGGTTCAAGTAACTACTCGAGATCATCAAAGGACGACAATAGAAATCCTAGAAGATACACATCATAATACAGTAGACGTTTGTCATTGTCAATATGAAAAGGTTAAACATAAGGAAAATAACGAAAAAGACTGACAACACTGATCCTGAAGGTTATGAGACAACTTCTCTTCACCGTTGTTACCCGTAGGAACAGAACGAGACTAGAATCTCCTTTACGAGAGTCGAAGAAGTAGCACTCAAATCGACACCCAAACAGTGGATACCGGAAATAATACAAGTCAACACAAGGGAGATATGGGTTAAAGACCTCACAAAAAAAATTATTTTTTACCACCAAGTCAAAACGACTTTCGAATAGGAGGTAAATTACTCTACTATTATACCAAAAATAAGAAGTTGATTATTAAAATTTTAATAGTTTTACGTTTTCTGAGGTTTATCGGTTTTGTTAAAACTCTTACTTAGTATTTGACCTCTTTACTACGTGGAACTGAAGTCTGATATGAGGTTTTAATATCATTAGCTTTGTCATAATATAACCGTGTCTTTGTCTTTGTATCTAGTTGCCTTACTTTATCTCTCGGGTCTTTACTTGAGTGTGAATACCAGTTAATTAAATGTTGTTTCCTCCGTTCTGATATGTTACCTCTTATTAGAGGAGTAATAGATTATAGTATATTTTTTTCTTTCAGTTTTACCTAATTCCTGGACTTAAATTCTAGTCTATGAAATTTTGAGAATGTCCTTTTGTCCGTCACGTAAGAAACTGTACTTAATCTTGTCCTAAAAAACCTAGAGAAACGATTTCGTTTCCTTTATTTTTGTTTTCATTTGTATACCCTAGATTAGTTTGAATTTTCAAAACGTGTCGTTTCGTTTGGTGACTATTTCACTTTTAATTTGGATGATTTACCCTCTTTTTTTAAACATTTAATATACTGACATTCACCAATTATATTTTATATACATTTGTCGGGTATGTTGAGTCATAGTAGTAGTTTTTTTTTTTTTTTGTTAATTTTTTACCCGTCTTCTTGACTTGTCTGTAAAGAGGTTTCTCCTTTACGTCTACCGGTTATCCGTGGACCTTTCTACAAGTTATGACGATTAGTAGTGTCTTTACGTTTAGTTTTGGGGTTACTCTAGTGGAGTTTGGACAGTCTTACAGATAGTAGTTTTTCTGGTGTTTATTGTTTACAATCGTTCCTACATCTCTTTTCCCTCGGAGACATGGGACGACGACTCTTATATTTAACTATGTCGGTGACGTCTTTTCTCTTACCTCCAAAGAGTTTTTTCGATTTCACCTTGATGGTATACGGGGTCTTTAAAATGAGGACCCACATATATGTACAATTTTGTTGTTCTGTTGTTGTGATGTGTGTGTTTGTACTTTGAACTTTTCTGTGTACGTGACGTTACAAGTGTCCTCGCAATAAATGTTGGCGGTTCTATCCCTTCGTTTGACAGGTAGTGGTCTACTCACCCATTTCCGTGACACCATAGATATATGTTCCCTTACGAGGATTCGGTATTTTTTCTTACTTTAAAATTGTAAACTTCGTTGTACCTGCCTGAACCTTCGTAATACGATTCACTTCACTCAGTCTGTGTCTTTCTATTTATGATGTACCATAGTGAATGTACACCTTAGTTTTCATGCTGTTTTATCGCTTATATTGTTTAGTCTGCGGTTGGGTGTCTCGATCTCTAGTTTGGTCACCAATAGTCACCCCCTCGCAACTAGCCTCCCTATTGTATCCTTATCTAATTCTTCGTGTTTGATAATATGTATTTTATCTGATATTCCTATGCAATATATTGTATTTTTTATATCGGTTATAAGTATTATTAATATTTACCTCCTACTGGAAAGTTTTGACACTTAGTCATACAATAAGTAGACATTGTATATTACAACATACACTTGATATGAAGTTAATTTCTTTTCTTTGATAAATCTATTCCTCCGTCGTAAAATAAAGAACAATCAGATAGTTATGTTTTCCGTCTCAAGACATTATGTATCAAAGGCTCCGTATAAAGATCCTCTTCATTTTTTAAGGATTAAGTTCAGAGTCATGTCTGAATCCTTGTGGCTACGGGACTCTATGGAGTAGTTTCGTAAAATAGACGTCGTCGTTTATACGTTTATATCATTGTATAAACTTCAATCATTAGTCTACATTTGAAATTATCATGTTCGATTCTTGATTTCGGAATAGGACTAACCACCGAGAATAGACATTCTACCCCTCCTTCCCAACTATGGTACATTGAGATCCGAAAGTCACCTACATTTAATGTACAGTTCATTGGTACGGGGTTAGGAGACTATTCCTCTCACTCTGACGAATCTATTCTTTGTCTCATCCGTCTATTCCCTCTCGTTTATTCTCTTTTCTTGTGTTCTCTGAATTTGGTGGTCCGACTCCAAAAGACAAATTTATGGTGCGGTAAATTAAAGACTCTTTTCGTTCGATAACCTTACTTCTTAGGTCCGTTTTGTGTGTTCACTCATCAGTCTCTAGACCTAAAATTAAGTTCCCAAAGATAATCCATGGTTACACAGGAACACAATCAAAAGTTAAATGGAGTCGAAGTCAAAGGAGAATACATTTCACTTCCTAAACCTCGTCTTGTGAACGGTTCTGAAACTATCAAGTTTTACATACGTATATCAAACGAATTTTTAATCTATTAAAACATCGTTTCCAAGGACTGAAAGGAATCGACAGAGACCTTTTGAGTAACTGTAGATAAAACAGATTATAAGTGACTAGTGGACAAACTAGGTCTATGAACCACGATTCAAGATCTACATGTCACCGTTAATTTTGTGTTCGGGACACCATGGTGTAGATACATTCTAACACTTTGTACATAAAAGTGCAACTTTATTCTCCCTTTTCTAGTATAAAAAAGGGGTGATTGATGATTATAAGAGAAAATAAAAAAATTTGAAAAAAAAACAAACAAAATCCCATATCAACTAATTGTTACAACACTATCAATGTCCATTTGTCTCTCCCCTGAGTCGGTATGTATGTGTACATAGGTAAGAGGGGATTTGAGGGTGGGTAGGTCCAACGGTGTATTATAACTCGTCTCAAGTTTGACTATAAGAACTGTTTTTCCATGTCTACCAGTCACAATATTAAGATATATTCCATAACTATTTCCCGTCCTGGGGACACCCTGAGGACCCGTACCTCCGGAATAACAGAGGGTAAAGAGTACCCGTTCGGAGGTAGGAGGTACTGGAAGAGACTCAAAGTTTCCCGACTTGTCAAGGTTTAGTTCCCTCTTCCTCGGTCCTTTGATAGTCTGTTCTAATTTCCTGGTCTCTCCGAGTAGTCTACTCCTCTAATCTGGTGGATTCTGGGACTTATGTTGGATTAGAATAGTCATTAGGGTGGGAAAACTTTGAAACATCTTCTTAGACTTACACTCTAATAATGAACAACAAGTCATCGAGTCAACGTAGTCTTAGAAACACTCGGGCACCTGACTTCGTTTAGTCCGAAGGGACTGGAAATATTAGAGGGTCTCAAACGAGTTTGAGTACAGATAACTGAATACCACTACGGTAAGTTGGTAGAGTCGAAGACAACGGGGGAAGAGGAGGACGGGAGTTAGAAGGGGTCGTAGTTCCAGAAAGGGTTACTCAGCCGAGAAACGTAGTCCAACGGTTTCATAACCTCGAAGTCAAAGTCGTAGTCAGGAAGGTTGCTTATAAGTCCTAACTAAAGGAAATCCTAACTGACCTAGAAATAGTGGCTAGGGACGGAATGATATATTGGAGAACGATAAGTGGTCCCTCCTTCCATGTCCAGAAATCCGTGATCGGATGACACAACGGAGGAAACGGACCGTTTCATTATTTCGGAGAAAGAAAGGGGAGGTACTCAGACAGAGACATGAGAACAAGTCGTGACCACGTGTCTCTCGGTTCTAAAACCGTAGTCATAGGATAGATACTCCCAAAAAAAAAAAGAAAAGAAAGAAAGAAAGAAAAATTTCATACACCTCGAACTTTAATTCTAGATCCTAGACTATGAACGAGGAATTCCAGTTTCCTACCTAGGTGTAAGAAAGTGTGACCTTGGACTGTTTCACTTTCGTGATACGAGACATTCTTTATTACTACGTCAGAAGATTTACTTTGACTTCTCTTACTACTTAAATCTCTTAATTTTACGTGAGACGTTGATCTGTCAGTTAATTCGACCGTTTCATCCTTTGGATTTTACTAAGTTTTAACTCAGGGACTTAAAGTCTCGTTCTTCGGGGAAGTCTCCATGAGATAAAATTGGGGGGAGTAAAATACCTACTCTTTTGATTATAAGTCTCTCCAATACACAGAAACCGTTTCGGTGGGTCGACCATTTACACCCTTGGTCCTAAGATATTGTTCACAGGAGAGACGTATACATCAAAAATTTACCCATTGAGTCATAACACTACTTTATATATAATTACATTCGAACCGTAGACTACACGATCTTCCGTAGTGTGTCAGACACATGTCCTTCAATCTATTTTTACGACGGGACTAATTTTCAGAAGAGACTTTGTAGATTCTTTTTTCTTGTAAAAAAAAGGAAGTGTATTAGTTCTAATCAGGAAATTTTCATATCGCTAGTGTACATTTCGATCTCCCTACTTAAGACCTTAAGGACAAGATAATTGATTACTCCGTCACAACCGAATAATTCTAATAAACTAAGGAACTTCCCAGGTCTTCAAATAAAAGAATTTAAATATATGGTGAAGATACTTTGAAATTCGAAGATCTGTCGATCTTTTTTTTTTTTTAGTTTGTTACTGTGTTTAAATACAAACGGTTAGTTTGCTCCTATATTTCATAAAATTAAGGTTTGACAAGAGACCTTTCCAGATCTTACATTACGATGTACGTTACGACGGTACCGGAGACTTTTTGTCCCCCTATTATTTAGATAGTGAACTTATAGTGAGAAATTCTACAAAAATAATATGAAGATTTATTTTTAGATTGTTTTATTTTCCTTTTTTAGTCCCTTTTGAACTTAAATACGATTAATAAATAAAAAAAAAATCTACTGGATGGGACAACCAGTCCCGACCCAACTCCCGAAGAGACCACAGAGTCTATCATTTCTTAAACGGACGTTGTACGCTCTGGACCCAAACTAGGGACCAACCCTTCTTGACCTCTTCCCGTTCCGTTGGGTGAGGTCATAAGAACGGACCTCTTAGAGTGCCTGTTTCTCCTCGGACCGCCAGATATCAGGTACCCCAGTGTCTTTCACTTTCACTTCAGAGAGTCAGTACAGTCTGAGAAACGCTGGGGTACCTGACATCGGATGGTCCGAGGAGGGAGGTACCCTAAAAGGTCCGTTCTCATGACCTCACCCAACGGTAAAGAAAGAGGTCCCCTAGAGAGGTTGGGTCCCCATCTTGGACCCAGAGGGAGTAAGGTCCGTCTGCGAAATTGGAGACTTGGAGACTGTGGTCCCTTCGGGGACCCCAGTGACTCAGTCTGTGTTGACTCGTTGAAAGTGAAGTGTGAAGTCAAATGGGACCCAACTTGGTTTCCTGGTATTTTAAATTTTGACATAAGATATGGGAACCAGTATTTGCAAGTGAAATTCATTGTTGAAGTTGGGTGAAAAGAAAGAATTAATGTTTATTCCAGTACCTTTGGTGAAGTTTATTAGGAGTGTTGAAACGTGTATAACGACTACTGCTTTCGAGAATGGTCCCATTCTATTGCATCTCTTCTCTCTAGCAAAAGGATGACCGAAAGAAATATTACCCGAAGGGACCTTCGAGTTAGTCATTTCTTAGACGGTCGTCACGTCTTCTGGGTCTAACTAGGGACCCAGCCTTAGGGGACCTCTTTCTTTACCGTTGGGTGAAGTCGTAAAGAACGGACCTTTTAGGATACCTGTTTCCTCGGACCGCCCGATATCAGATACTCCAGTGTTCTCAGCCTGTACTGAATCGTTGATTGGTGTATTCCCGTCTTACCTTATCCATAAACTCTCGCTTACACATAAACGACTCCGAGGTCACTAACGAAGATTCGACCTTCCCCGGATTGACTGTTCTTATCAAACAAGATCTTGACACTAAACCCCAAACCCCTCAGTATAAAAGTCATAGGATACGATATACGGGATAACGAGACAGATATTTCGTATTTTATACTCTCGACTTTATATAAATTTTCAAGTATAGTAGGACAGAGAAATAAAATATCAACTCCTTTAACTCCGGGTCCTTATACAGTGTGAGGACCTGTGTATCGAGTAAAGATCGAGATAGGTTTAATTCGGATCTAGTTTGAGTCAATCCACACCACGAAACCGTCCGACTTAGTGTCAGGGGATTCTTATAGGTACAGGATAAGGGGTCTTGGACCCTTATAAAATGAATCCATCGTTTTACCTGTAACATCTTCACTAATACACTTTCTAGAACTCTACCTCTCGAAGGGACCTAAAAGTTCCGTTTAGACTATTTTAGTGTTCTCTAGAGTACTCTCCTTCCATCCCCCTATTCTTAATCATCACCCTCTGTATCTCTACTTTCACTCTAACCTCACTGTGTTCCGTCCCAGAGACCCGGTCTCACGTCCGTTCAAGTTGGTCCACTTCCGTTCCTTTGTCTAAGAGGGGCTTTCGGAGGTTTCCCTAGCGTGGGGACTGTTGTGGAACTAAAAGTTGTAGGTTGGAAGTCTAGACACGATTGTTGTGTAGACGTGATAAAATTCGGTGATTAAAGACCATTTTTCTAAATAGGTCCCCGAGAGAGATGTCGTAGGGTAAGGATAGTAGAACACAGGTACGACAAACAAAAATTTACAGAATAACAGATATAAGGGTCTATAGATCTATAGGAATTTCTGTCCGTATCATACAGTAAGTATAGACATATAGAACGAGGAATTTCAACTTATTTATCTACAACTTATTTAATAGTTTATGAGGCTTACGACTGTAAATGATTTTATGTGGATTTGAGGTGAGTACTCTACCTAGACGGTTGGTGAGTTGTTTAGAAAACGACTCTCGAAAGATACATGTTCCACGACACTTAAAATATATATATATATATATATATATATATATATATATACTTTTGAACCCGTCGGGGTAGAAAAACACTTTTAAGATTAGTGACTTTAAAACAATGTTCTACTGTCAGACCTAAGTTATGTTGGGTTTAACTAATCGAAACTTGATCTGGTACTAAAATTTAAGATTCCCCTAGACTACGTTGTGTTCACCCAGACTAAGAGTTTCTTTTAGGTAAAGCATGGAACCGACGGGTCCAGGATGCTTAGGAAAAAGGAAACATATGTTAAAATTCTTACAAAGTCGATGTGAATGATGTTGATAAGGTTTATTTTGACTTTCACAAAAGGAAGAGCCTTCCTTTACTGGGTTTAGTACAGGTAAATAGGTGGGTCCGGGTATAAGTAATAGAGACCCTTTACACCAATCCGGACTTACACTGTGAAGTACTGGGACTTCGATCTGATGTCACTTTTTAAATTGGTAGGGACGTTAGTATTTTATTGTTGGGTGAGGGTCGTGAGAACGCACCTTTTAGGGTGCCGGTCTCCTCCGAGCCTCCGACGTCAGATACCCCAGTGTTTCTTAACGTGTACTAACTTACTGATTCGTGTGTGTGTTCTATGTTTCCACTTCGTTTTTCCCTTTAAGTGCCAATTTAAGGATGGTGACCCATTTCCCTTCTTCCAATTTTTTGTTTGCTTTTTCGTGTGATGACCCCTTCCTACGAGCAGTACCGTATCTAAAGGGTGGGTCAAACTGACGTATCCCAAGGAGACTAACTCTTTTTAACAGTAGGAACTCTGTTCATATCCCCTCTTTAAAGGAAGACCTTAGACGGGACGACATGATTGATGTGTAAAACCGTTGATCACCGGATTCCTAACAGTAAGTTAAAATTTTAGTGTCCAGGGACGAACAATGAGTAAATTTTTCCCTCGATTAAACAAACTAAAGTCCCTTAATATACGGTCTTTAAAACAACTAGGTACCAGAAATCTAAACTACTTTTAGACAAATTATAGGATTATAGAGTTTCAACATGGATGGATCTTAGGTTAGTGTGAACGAATACATGTTTCCTTTAAACGACCAAGTTTATTAACCCAGGATAGACCGGGTTTGTAGATGTTGGTGTTCCTCTTCATCGTGACGTCTCAACATTTCTCGTCTCTGAGTGTCGATTTGATTGACCCGAATGCAAGGTCGAGGGGGTAGATGGTCGCAATACTCAAGTCAAGTCAAGTCAGTAATCCAAGACAGGTTAAGAAACTCTGAGGTACTTAGTGTCGTGCGATCCGGAGGGACAGGTAGTGGTTGAGGGCCTCAAGTGAGTCTCAGTGTATGTAGCTCAGCCACTACGGTAGGTCGGTAGAGTAGGAGACAGCAGGGGACGAGGAGGACGGGGGTTAGGGAGGGTCGTAGTCCCAGAATGGGTACTCAGTTGAGAAGTGTATTCCACCGGTTTTCATAACCTCAAAGTCGAAATCGTAGTCAGGAACGTTACTTATGGGTCCTTACTAGAGGAAATGTTATCTGACCAACCTAGAGAAACGTCAGGTTCCCTGAGAGTTCTCAGAAGAGGTTGTGGTATCTAGTTTTCCTAATTAAGAAGTCACAAGTCGAAAGAAGTGTCAGGTTGTGAGTGTAGGTATGTACTGGTGACCTTTTTGGTATCGGAACTGATCTACCTGAAAACAACCGTTTCTTTACAGAGACGAAAAGTTATACGATAGATCTAACCAGTATTTAAAGGAAGGTTTCTCATTCATAGAAAATTAAAGTACCGACGTTAGTGGTAGACGTCACTAAAACCTCGGGTTTTTTTCTCAGACTGTGACAAAGGTGACAAAGGGGTAGATAAAGGGTACTTCACTACCCTGGTCTACGGTACTAGAAGCAAAAGACTTACAACTCGAAATTCGGTTGGAAAAGTGAGAGGAGAAAGTGAAAGTAGTTCTCCGAAAAATCAAGGAGAAGTGAAAGACGGTATTCCCACCACAGTAGACGTATAGACTCCAATGACTCTAAAGAGGGCCGTTAGAACTAAGGTCGAACACGAAGAAGGTCGGGTCGTAAAGAGTACTACATGAGATGTATCTTCAATTTATTCGTCCCACTGTTATATGTCGGAACTGTATGAGGAAAAGGATAAACCTTGTGCAGACAACAAGGTACAGGTCAAGATTGACAACGAAGGACTGGACGTATGTCTAAAGAGTTCTCCGTCCAGTCCACCAGACCATAAGGGTAGAGAAAGTCTTAAAAGGTGTCAAAGAACACTAGATGTGTCAGTTTCCGAAACCGTATCAGTTATTTAGTCTTTATCTACAAAAAGACCTTGAGAGAACTAAAAAACTACTAGGTCTTCTATAAACGTTAAATTATA
Organism: Capra ibex; assembly: GCA_006410555.1. Lineage (NCBI taxonomy): Eukaryota > Metazoa > Chordata > Mammalia > Artiodactyla > Bovidae > Capra > Capra ibex. The sequence continues at coordinate 43,126,542 of SJYO01046538.1, read as the reverse complement.
GACCAAGGAGACGGAAAAGATGTTGGTCGAACTTGTAGACCTTCAAGTGTCAAGTGCATAACGACTTCGGACCGAACCTCTTAAAACTCGTCATGAAATGATCGTACACTCTACTCACGTTAACACACCATCAAACTCTTAAGAAACCGTAACGGAAGGAAACCCTAACCTTACTTTTGACTGGAAAAGGTCAGGACACCGGTGACGACTCCAAAGGTTTAAACGACCGTATAACTCACGTCGTGAAAGTGTCGTAGTAGAAAATCCTCAACTTTATCGAGGTGACCTTAAGGTAGTGGAGGTGATCGAAACAAACATCACTACGAAAGATTCCGGGTGAACTGAAGTGTAAGGTTCTACAGACCGAGATCCACTCACTAGTGTAGTAACACTTATAGACCCAGTACTTCTAGAAAAAACATGTCAAGAAGACACATAAGAACGGTGGAGAAGAATCGTAGAAGACGAAAACAATCCAGGTATGGTAAAGACAGGAAATAGCTCGGGTAGAAACGTGTTTCATAAGGGAACAATAGAATATTGGAATTCGTTAAACGAGTTCGGGAACACTGAGACATCTTACTAACGTTATTGTCGTAGATACGAATCCAACAAACACACCTAATATATATTATTATTTCGAGACTTTTCATGGACCAGTACATACCTTCACGGTGTATGTTATATATTACATTTTTTTTTAGGATGAAATTCTCGAAAACGAGTATTAAACATCAGTTTTTTGTTATCAAATTATCTATGGATTGAGATCCGTTTTGATCGTGTTATATAAGGTACATTTTTATTTAGTCATTCACCCATATACTTCGTTCAAACTCATATTCGGAGGATATATGGTTTTCAATAGACGGGTTTGGAAACAATTTGATAATGAATGACGAGGACTTTAGATTGATCTACTATATTTACTTTCAAGGGTCCTTTCGTGGGACATATACGACTTACGAAATACTTATTTTTACGTGAACTTGATTATAAGGATTTCGTTAGAATGGGTCTCATTGTCTTTGTGTCCCCCTACAACCAAATGTCCGGAAAATCGGACCCCCTTCCGTGAATCTTCTACGTGACTTTGGACATCCATCCATAAGATAGTTCTATTAGAGATGAAGTCTTAAACGAATTAACTGAGACACTTCTCTATCAGAATGTAAAAAAAATGAAATGGTTCATAGCGGTTTTAATCGGTTTACAACGTTACTACTAAAAATTTTTAACGTAACAAAAATTATATATAAAGATTTCGTAAGTCACGATAAATAATTTTGAACCTAGACTGGGAACGCGTATCTTCGAAACATCAAATAAGTATTCTAGAATCCGTTGACTTAGTCTATTAAAGTTATTTTGTAATATTGTAATACATAATAATTATCCGATAAACATTGGATAAAATAATTGTTCGAAAATGATAATTCTCATTATTTTTACACTATATAATAGATAAGTGTTAACGTGAAGAATGATATCAGGAAATCTTTTACATACGCACATACATACACCAACCAATCAAAAAAAAAAATTAAATTTAAATAAATAAAATTAACCTCCGATTAATGAAATGGGGTACCTTTTCTTTTTTCGTTTTACCGACAGACCCCTCCGGAATGTTTATCGACACTTTTCTTCTCTTCGGTTTTCGTTTCCTCTTTTCCTTTCTATATTCGTAGACTTACGTCTCAAGGTTTCTTATCGTTGTTCTCTATTCTTTCGGAAGGAGTCACTAGCTACGTTTCTTTATCTCCTTTTGTTGTCTTACCCTTTCTGATCTCTAGAGAGGTTCTTTTAATCTCTATGGTTCCCTTGTAAAGTACGTTTCTACCCGAGCTATTTCCTGTCTTTACCATACCTGGATTGTCTTAGCCTTCTATAATTCTTCTCCACCGTTCTTATGTGTCTTCTTAAGATGGTTTTTCTAGAAGTTCTGGTTCTATTAGTACTACCACACTAGTGAGTGGATCTCGGTCTGTAGGACCTTACACTTCAGTTCACCCGGAATCCTTCCTAGTGATACTTGTTTCGATCACCTCCACTACCTTAAGGTCACCTCGATAAAGTTTAGGACTTTCTACTACGACACTTTCACGAAGTGAGGTATACGGTCGTTTAAACCTTTTAAGTCGTCACCGGTGTCCTGTCCTTTTCCAGTCAAAAGTAAGGTTAGGGTTTTTTCCGTTACGGTTTCTTACGAGTTTGATGACGTGTTAACGTGAGTAGAGCGTGTGATCATTTCATTACGAGTTTTAAGAGGTTCGGTCCGAAGTCGTTATGCACTTGGTACTTTAAGGTCTACAAGTTCGACCAAAATCTTTTCCGTCTCCTTGGTCTCTAGTTTAACGTTTGTAGGCGACCTAGTAGCTTTTTCGTTCTCTCAAGGTCTTTTTATAGATAAAGACTGAATAACTGGTACGGTTTCGGAATCTGACACACCTAGTGTTATTTGACACCTTTTAAGACTTTCTCTACCCTTATGGTCTGGTGGACTGGACGGAGAACTCTTTGGATATACGTCCAGTCCTTCGTTGTCAATCTTGACCTGTACCTTGTTGTCTGACCAAGGTTTATCCTTTTCCTCATGCAGTTCCGACATATAACAGTGGGACGAATAAATTGAAGATACGTCTCATGTAGTACTCTTTACGACCCGACCTTCTTCGTGTTCGACCTTAGTTCTAACGGTCCTCTTTAGAGTCATTGGAGTCTATACGTCTACTGTGGTGGGAATACCGTCTCTCACTTCTCCTTGATTTCTCGGAGAACTACTTTCACTTTCTCCTCTCACTTTTCCAACCGAATTTCGAGCTGTAAGTCTTTTACTAGTACCGTAGACCAGGGTAGTCAAGTACCCTTTATCTACCCCTTTGTCACCTTTGTCACGGTCTGAAATAAAAAACCCCGAGGTTTTAGTGACGTCTACCACTGACGTCGGTACTTTAATTTTCCGGGAATGAGGAACCTTCTTTTCAATACTGGTTGGATCTATCGTAAACTTTTCGTCTCTGTAATGAAAGGGTTGTTTCCAGGCAGATCAGTTCCGATACAAAAAAGGACGCCAGTACATACCTACACTTTCAACCTGACACTTCTTTCGACTCACGGCTTCTTAACTACGAAAACTTGACACCACCACATCTTTTGAGAACTCTCAGGGACCCTAACGTTTCTCTAGGTTGGTCAGGTAAGACTTCCTCTAGTCGGGACCCTAAAGAAACCTCCCTTACTACGACTTCGACTTTGAGATCATGAAACCGGTGGAGTACGCTTCTCAACTGAGAAACCTTTTCTGGGACTACGACCCTCCCTAACCCTCGTCCTCCTCTTCCCCTGCTGTCTCCTACTCTACCGACCTACCGTAGTGACTGAGCTACCGGCACTCAGACTCACTTGAGACCTTAAACCACTACCTGTCCCTCCGGACCGTACGACACTAAGTACCCAGCGGTTCTCAGTCTGTACCGACTCACTGACTTAACTTGACTTAAATGTTATAACATAACCAAGACGGTGTGTAGTTGTACTTAGGCGGTGCCCACATGTACACAAGGGGTAGGACGTGGGGAGAGGGTTTGTGACTGTTTCAGTACAGACTGTGAAACGTTGGAGTACCTGACATATCAGGTACCTTAAGAGGTCCGGTCTTATGACCTCACCTATCGGAAAGGAAAGAGGTCCCCTAGAAGGGTTGGGTCCCTAGTTTGGGTCCAGAGGGCGTGACGTCTGTCTAAGAAATGGTCGACTCGTTGTTCCCTTTGGGTTCTTATGACCTCACCCATCGGATAGGGAAAAGGTGGTCTAGACGGGTTAGGTCTTTAACTTGACCCCAGAGGACGTAACGTCCACCTAAGAAATGGTTGACTCGGTCTGTCGGAAGGTTTTCACTGTGACTCAAATCAATTCCCTTTGTAAAATATCCCGAAAACCTTCACCAGTCAAACTTTAGAATTAAATATGGACAAAAGACTTCTCTCACCTCCTTTGTCCCAAGGATATAACCGTTTAATAACCTTACATTAATATACATCGATAGAGTCACGAAAAAAAATTTTTTTTTTAAGAATAGTCATAGAAAGGTAAAGTCTTTGACCGGGAGAAGATACACAAACCTATCGTTCGTGTTCAGATAGGGGTAGAATGGTTGGAGGATGAGGGAAGAATCGTGTGGTGGTTTAAAACTGTACAGTCAGTGTGACCAAATTTAATTTGGACAAGAGACCTTCCTTATCCCGTACACAAGGTGTACCCTTGTTGTAGCAAAACGTCACTAAGTATGTCTAAGACCCCCAGAGCGGTATTCTGACTTCAAAGACTTGACTCACTCTTACCTTGAAGGTTTTCGGTAGTAAGAGGGGTTCCCATCTCAAGAGTGTTCTCTTGACTTCAGTTGTCCTTCCTTCCGTCCCAACTCTTCCTGTCCATCTATTTGTCTGTCTAATCTTATCCCTCCGTCACTCTTTCTTTCTTTTCTTCCTTCCCTTTCTCCCTCTGTCTTTACTTAAACACCGTATTGAACTGGGAAATTTCGTGTAGTGTAGTCGATCGATCGTATTATTGATATTGTCTATCGGTTCGTCTGTTGATCTTATAAGTCAGTATCCTCGATTAAAAAGTATAATACCAACCTTGAGACAGTAGATCGTAATTTTTTAAGATTATGTTAAAAAGTTTCGATTTCTAATTGATTAAGGACAGACCCTCAATGTAGAGAATATCCTATCTTTCGACTCTAAGTCAAAGAGTCAATACAATCTACGATGGGAGTATGACAGGTATTGATAAGTATGTCGAAATTATCTGAAGTAGAGGACTCTGTACTTATTTCACTGAGAGTAAGATTAAGATGAGTGTATAACGGTGACACCACTACTCTCCCCCAGTCCTTAATGATATAAAGAATTATACTCCAAAATAACAAGGTGATTAGAGGTATTATATCTTCTATGAGTTTTATTATACCAAACTAGACGACGTCATTGGTATCTGGAATGAAGTTTAGTTTCCTATACTAAATACATATAGATAAATAGATACAACCCACGAACCTTCATTCCATACCCTTTATCAATAACTAACGAAAACGAAAGTGTAGGTGTTCTTTTGGTCTCTAATAGTCTATTGTGTAAAGAGTTCCCCTAACGGAGAGTGTACAGTCACACGTGTGTTTAGTGAACATTTAAGAATAAATGATCTAGAGACACACACACATACACACACACGTACGTGCACGTGTGCACACAAGTCAACGAGTCAACACAGGTTGAGACACTGAGGTACCTGACATCGGGTGGTCCAAGGACACAGGTACCTTAAGGGGTCCGTTCTTATGACCTTACCCAGTGGTAAAGGAGAAGGTCCCCTAGAAGAACTGGGTCCCTAGTTTGAAAGCAGAAGACGTTGAGGACGTGACCGTCCACCTAAGAAATGGTGAGATGGTAGACCCTTCACATGTTCAGAGATATAGATGGTTCAAGGGGTCACGACCGTTATGACAACCAGTACCCAGGTGTAAAACTTACCGTTCCAAGGTCCCAAAGGGACTATCGAGTCAACCATTTTTTAAGAGGACGTTACGTCCTAAACTAAGGACCCAATCCTTCTAAGGGACCTCTTCCCTTTCCGATGGGTGAGGTCATAAGACCGGACCTCTTGAGGTACCTGACATATCAGATACCCCAGTGTTTCTCATCCCGTACTGACTCGCTGAAAGTGAAAGTGTCCTTTGAAGTAGGTCGGTTGCACACACGGTCTCTATTTCAGAGACCAACCCGAGACATTTCGAAATATAGGTTCTCACTACCTAGACTACCGTAGTCATTCGACTTTATAAGTATGTAAAAATAATTACGATTTACATTTTTTATCATTATATTAATATATAATATTAATGTATAATATTAATAACAACGTACGATATCTTCTCTTTTTTGTCGAATGACATTTTAAGTAAAACACAACGAAGAGATTATCTTTGGTATTTTGGTCAGTTACTAAAACTGCTCTTTCACTCAGTCTGTTGATTTTTAGTATGGGTAATTATGGTCCTCTTGTATCCCTACCAGTCCAAGTCACTGGACACTGACAGTACGATCCTCTCTAATAAAATCCATTCTCAAGTATCGTCGATAAGTTTAAAGGTAGGAGATTACCTGTGAACCTTCACGACTCGTCAAAGATATAAATTCACCACTCCTACGGATGTAATTACTTTTATTGCTAGGCGTTGACGGTTAGTCGTACCAAACTATAAGTCTACACGTAAAAGTTATAAAGACTATAACTTTCAGAAACTATTTTTTGTTGGGGAAAGGAATTACCTTAAAGGTTCTTTACCTATGGAGTGGGAAACAACAGACTAGTTAAATAAAAGTGAAAAAAAAAAAAAAAACATTTCTAGAGCGTACATTAAAAAAAACTGTCTTTACATAAAGTAATGATAAACGTATCTTATATTTATTAACATAAAATCTAATTGTACTTTGACTTCATTTCACTTAAGTTGTTTATAAACAACTTCACTTAATCTTATATGTGTGTAAGATACACCCGTATGTGTGTATGACTGGCTTACAAGGTAAAACCAATAATTACAAATAGAATCAGTTTAGAGATTTCACCGATGTAATTAATCATTTTCGTTTTGTGATATAGAATCCGGTCCGTCCGAAGTAAATTTCGACACTATCATTCCGGTGGAACATCTTGGTACCCCCACCCTGGGAACGGACCGTCTCGATGTCCCGATTCTGGAGTTGGAATCACCCAGGTCTCCCGTTTCATCGTTTGGTTTCCCCTAATAAGAACTCGGAATTCTAGATTACTTTGAACGAAACGATGCAAAACCTGAACTAACCTTGGGTAGTCGGGAAAGAAGTAATACTAAAGAAAGAAAACCTTAACCTTTACAGATAGGATGTGGTCTAGACCAGGGAATTTAGATAAAGAGTGAAGATGACATATTAGTATTCCCTAAACTAAATCCAGTATGGACTTACCAGATCACCAAAAGGGATGAAAGGAGTTTAATTCAGACTTAAACCGTTATTCCTCGAGTACTAGAGTCGGTGTCAGTCGAGGGTCAGAAAAAAAAAAAAACGACTGACATATCTCGAAGAGGCAGAAACCGACGTTTCTTATATTAGTTAGACTAAAGCCACAACTGGTAGACCACTACAGGTACACATCTCAGAAGAGAACACAACACCCTTCTCCCACAAACGATACTGGTCACGTAAGAGAACCGTTTTGAGATAATCGGAAACGGGACCAAGTAAGGCATAAGGTTCCGGTTTAAACGGACAATGAGGTCCACAAAGAACTGAAGGATGAAAACGTAAGGTCAGGGGATATTGCTTTTCCTGTAGGAAAAACCCACAATCAAGATTTTCTAGAACATCGAAAAGTATCTTGGTAAGTTGAAGTCGAAGAAGTCACAATGACCAACCCCGAAACTATCTGTAACTAATGACAATATAACTTAATAAACGGAACCTTTGTTTGTCTCTAGTAAGATAGTAAAAACTATAACGTAGGTTCATGACGTAAAACCTGAGAAAACAACTGGTAAAGCCTGAGAAAACAACTGGTACTACCGATGAGGTAAAGAAGATTCCCTAAGGACGGGTGTCATCATCTATATTACCAGTAGACTCAATTTAAGTGGGTAAGGTCAGGTAAAATCAAGCGACTAAGGATCTTACAGTTGTAAGTGAGAACGGTAGAGGACAAACTGGTGAAGGTTAAACGGAACTAAGTACCTTGACTGTAAGGTCCAAGGATACGTTATAACGAGAAATGTCGTAGCCTAGAACGAAGATAGTGGTCAGTGTAGGTGTTGAACCATAACAAAAACGAAACCGAGGTAGGGAAGTAAGAAAGACCTCAATAAAGATATGACTAGAGGTCATCGTATAACGTTTTTTCGTTTTACCGACAGACCCTTCCGGAATGTTTATCGACATTTTTCTTCTCTTCGGTTTTCGTTTCCTCTTTTCCTTTCAATATTCGTAGACTTACGTCTCAAGGTTTCTTATCGTTGTTCTCTATTCTTTCGGAAGGAGTCACTAGCTACGTTTCTTTATCTCCTTTTGTTGTCTTACCCTTTCTGATCTCTAGAGAAGTTCTTTTNTCCGGAATGTTTATCGACATTTTTCTTCTCTTCGGTTTTCGTTTCCTCTTTTCCTTTCAATACTCGTAGACTTACGTCTCAAGGTTTCTTATCGTTGTTCTCTATTCTTTCGGAAGGAGTCACTAGCTACGTTTCTTTATCTCCTTTTGTTGTCTTACCCTTTCTGATCTCTAGAGAAGTTCTTTTAATCTCTATAGTTCCCTTGTAAAGTACGTTTCTATCCGAGCTATTTCCTGTCTTTACCATACCTGGATTGTCTTAGCCTTCTATAATTCTTCTCCACCGTTCTTATGTGTCTTCTTAACATGTTTTTTATAGAAGTACTGGTTCTATTAGTACTATCATACTAGTGAGTGAATCTCGGTCTGTAGGACCTTTCACTTCAGTTGACCCGGAATCTTTCGTAGTGATGTTTGTTTCGATCACCTCCACTACCTTAAGGTCACCTCGATAAAGTTTAGGACTTTCTACTACGACACTTTCACGACGTGAGTTATACTATCGTTTAAACCTTTTGAGTCGTCACCGGTGTCCTGACCTTTTCCAGTCAAAAATAAGGTTAGGGTTTCTTTCCGTTACGGTTTCTTACGAGTTTGATGACGTGTTTACGTGAGTAGAGTGTACGATCATTTTATTACGAGTTTTAAGAGGTTCGGTCCGAAGTCGTTATGTACGTGGTACTTGAAGGTCTACAAGTTCGACCAACATTTCCCGTCTCCTTGGTCTCTAATTTAACATTTATAGGTGACCTAGTACCTTTTTCGTTCTCTCAAGGTCTTTATGGAGATAAAGACTAAATAACTGATACGGTTTCGGAATCTGACACACCTAGTGTTCTTTGACCTTTTAAGACTCTCTCTCCCCTTATGGTCTGGTGGACTGGACGGAGAACTCTTTGGACATACGTCCAGTCCTTCGTTGTCAATCTTGACCTGTACCTTCTTGTCTGACCCAGGTTTATCCTTTTCCTTATACAGTTCCGACATATAACAGTGGGACGAATAAATTGAAGATACGTCTCATGTAGTACTCTTTGCGACCCGACCTTCTTCGTGTTCGACCTTAGTTCTAACGGTTCTCTTTATAGTTATTGGAGTCTATACGTCTACTGTGGTGGAAATACCGTCTTTCACTTCTCCTTGACTTCTCGGAGAATTACTTTCACTTTCTCCTCTCACTTTTCCAACCGAATTTCGAGTTGTAAGTCTTTTGCTTCTAGCACCGTAGACCAGGGGAGTGAAGTACCCTTTATCTACCCCTTTGTCACCTTTGACACGGTCTGAAATAAAAACCCCCGAGGTTTTAGTGACGTCTACCACTGACGTCGGTACTTTAATTTTCTGCGAATGAGGAACCTTCCTTTCAATACTGGTTGGATCTATCGTATAAGTTTTCGTCTCTGTAAAGAAACGGTTGTTTCCAGGTAGATCAGTTCCAATACCAAAAAGGTCATCAGTACATACCTACACTTTCAACCTGACACTTCTTTCGACTCACGACTTATTAATTAGGAAAACTAGACACCACAACCTCTTCTGGGAACTCTCAGAGAACCTGACGTGTCTCTAGGTTGGTCAGGTAGGATTTCCTCTAGTCGGGACCCACAAGTAACCTTTCTGACTACGACTTCGACTTTGAGGTTATGAAACCGATGGAGTACGCTTCTCAACTGAGTAACCTTTTCTGGGACTACGACCCTCCCTAACCCCCGTCCTCCTTTTCTCCTACTGTCTCCTACTCTACCGGCCTACCGTAGTGGCTGAGCTACCTGCACTTTAGACCCTCTACCACTACCTGTCCCTCCGGACCGCACGACGTTAAGTACCCCAGTGTTTCTCAGCTTATGCTGACTCATTGACTTGACTTGACGTGACTAGGATATGGTTAAGATGGTGACGTAAAACCTTAGAGTATTAAATAGACCGAAGTGTTCAAGTGTCCACTTCTTCTTCAAACGAAGATATAGTTATTATGGACCTCAGAGTGGATATAGACTAAATCCACTGTAAATCTATAAAACCTGTTATCCCAACCACGACCTTTAAACTACGAAAACCCCGATAACCTTACTTTACTTATATAAAACACACGGTAAACTCCCCGACCATAAAACAATTCGTCGGACTGGATTCTGTCTGGTGTATAAGAAACGTCGTAGGACCTGAACTGGAAACGAACTTTTGGGGACGAATTAATATCGTGACCAATGGTAAATCCCTCTGATTTTTTTAAGTTTTGGTAGTGCAAAACGGATGATTGACAAATTATTATATGAAGAGAAGAGTGTAACATGATGTACGTCGTCCTTCTTTGGTCCTCCGTAGACGAGTCTTTGATGGACACAATGTAGTGGGTCGAGTGATCCTTGTAGAAAAAGGTTTATTAATGTCTACCGTAACAACGATTTGGAAAGTGGTGAAGTCCTGTTCCTAGGAGAAAGAAGGTCAAAGATTATGGTCGTAAATGGAATCCGAATAAGAGTGGAGGTAAAGAGTCAGGAATTAGTTGTGTGGTACTTAAAACTCTTAAACAAAATGAGGTCGATAACCCTTTTATTTAATGGGGTTCAGACACACTCAAAGTGGGGGAGGGTAGGTAGAGAGGGACGGAACCTATCAAAGGAGTAACCGTATACGAGCAGTCAGTTGATTTCTGAGTGTCCCCTGGGAGACGTGCAGAGATTCCAAGAGAAAAACAGGTCAATAAAGGGGAGGACTCTAAGAAGGGACGTTTGAAATAGACAGAACCAAATAAGTCTGAGGATCGACATGAAAAAAAAAAATTAAAATGAAAAAAAATGAAATGTTATAACATAACTAAAACGGTATGTAGTTGTACTTAGGCGGTGCCACATGTGCACAAGGGGTAGGACTTGGGCGGAGGGTGTAGGGAGGGGTATGGTAGGGAGACCCAGTAGGGTCTGGGTTTCGTAGGACATAGGACGTAACTTGGATCTGACCACTAAGAAAGGAATATACTATAATATGTACAAAGTTACGGTAAGAGGGTTTAAGACGCAAAGTCTAGAGAACCGACGTTAATTCGAGAGGAAATGGCAGGTACCGTAACTGTAAGAGGTCTGTCATATGACCGAGTTTATGTCCTGAGTGGAGTAAAAAGGGGACTCAGAGTAGATATAGACTAAATCTACTGTCAATCTATGAAACCTGTTATCTCAACTACACCGAAAAAACCAACGAAATCTAACTCCTCATTTATACTAGGATTAATTGAGGAAGAACGGAACTCCGTCAGTGGTGTGACTTAAAAATTACGGATTTAATATAGTACTTCACTGGAACAGGACTATAGATCTAAATTGAGAACAGTTGATAGGGGTATAATAAAGAATCCCATACAATCCATCGAAAGAGTACATGACAATCATACTTAATAGTATAAGAAAAGGACTGATCGTGTCGATTCTTTTACAAGATCGGAAAATTCGTTAATCTAGTGATAAGATTTCTAACCGGAAAGTCGAATTAAAGTTTGTGGTGTTGACTGACATGTAAAGTTCTCATGGATAATCTGTAAAGGTCACATAATTTGATTCCGGAGGGGAGTACCGAGCATTTCTTAGACGAACGTCACGTCCTCTATGTCCACTGTACCCAAGCTAGGGACCTAGCCTTTCTAGGGGACCTCTTCCTTTACCGTTGGATGAGGTGACAAGAACAGACTTTTTGGAGTGCCTGTCTCCTCGGATGTCATGTGTCTCAACGTTTCTCAAACTGTGTTGACTCGTTTATTCGTATGGTATCATATTATCTGTCATAGAATGTTGATTTCTCGGATGTGGGAAAGAGTCTCTCGGAATGCTAAGTATCCATGTCAATGTTAGACAACACGGGTCATAGACCGGACAATGGTACACCGTCATGTTCGATGAATGAAATACCATCTCCTACGATGGTAGTTTTTACTTCGAGGTAAATAGGACTTTAAAATTATATCCTTGTTTTAAAGTCGATCCGGTTTCTAATTCCTGTAAAAAAAGAAATTCGATCAAGATTTTGAAAATTTTTAGTAATAAACACCGGGGACCTAATTTCAGAGAGTCTTACTGACTGTCACCATATAGTTGGGAGACATTTCCTCATACCAATGTTGAACATAGTGTTTATTTTGGTAGTGTGTTATAGACTGTAGTAGTCTTGTAAAAGGTTTTAAGACAATCCCGACACATTGGTAGCCAGATCTAGAAAGAGTTTTCAAGAGGACACAGCAGTCCAGACATACTGAAGGGATTTCGGGAACTCAAAAGTCTCAGATAGGCTAGAAGAACTTTGTGGGTAATTTTATGCTTGAATGTAATAAGGGATCCAAATTTATTGTTCTATCAGATTCATGTTTAAGTTTTTTCTTTAAATAGGATTTTCGTTGTTAGATTCATGTTCGTATAACTAAGAATTAAAAATAATCACTTGTTCATTGAAATCTAAAAAAAGAGAAGGTACAGTGGGGTTATATGTATTTATAAAACGTAACAAAATTGAATAAACTGATAATCTTAGTTATAAAACAAAGAGTCTTCACAGTCTAAATTCATTTTAAGAATATCTTTAGACAAAATTACCTGAAATAAAGATAGACTGACTTATTATTTGGATTTGTAGAAATAATGATCTTTGAGTAGGGTTACAAACGACGTGATAAATAAATAGACGGTTCTTAATGACCCTGAGGAGACCACCAGACACCGATTCTGAGTCTCGAGAACTACGTCCTCCAGACGTAAACTAGGGACCAGTCCCCTGATCTAGGGACGTTGATTCTCAGACGTACGGTGTCGATTTAACACGTGGTGTTAATTCTTGTTCAACTTCGGTTTATCCGAAGGGACCGGAGAATCCGTCATTTCTTAGATAGACGTTATATCGGTTCGTTTATTTATAAATTCGTGTTTGTTTTTTTTGTGGGGTTTCATACTCTAATAGGAGTAAATTTTTTGTATTGACAAATTTTCATTCACGTAGTAACGAAAAAAACAACAAACAAAAACAAAATCCAAGTACCTTTATAACAACATCGTTGTTACGTATAATTCACAGATACTAAATAACACTTATATTAACGGTCATAATATATGACGGATTTCTGACTTTTTCACATAATTATTAACATGGTTTTATATTTGACTCTGTATGTCAGTAAAAAATCCGGAATCTCTAATATGTATATCGGTAAAAATCATTCATTGAACCACGTTTACTGATTTATGATATTCACTATCGTTGGTCATAAAATAAGAATAAACCGAGAAATAGAATGGAGAGTTTGTCTTTGTAGTAAACTTCGATTATTCTTGGTTGACGAGACTAGAGGTTCCTAAATAGACAAGATGAGAAACATCAAGAATTGTCACGGATGCATTCAAAAGAGTCGAAGGGAAACTTCTTTCTTTACATAGTTATATTTACTTGATAAATTTATACCTCAGAATAAATTACATGGGTAAATTGAAATCTATTGATCCTTTACACCTCTTAAAATTCCTTTTAAGATAACAGAGGTCTTAAAATAACTGGTTGTTCAGTTACTATTTTATACAGTATAGACAGGAAATTAAGAGATATATTTAATAAGTAATTGGTCACACCCACTGGGACTAAAGAGCTTTACCGGAAGGGATTCTTACGTCTCATTTAAGAAATAGCATTCGTCATCTTTTACTAACTTGTAACGATAGGGTAACATGAAATAGTTGAAGGTACGAGTTCATCAAATTTGGGTTTTTTCCTGGGTCTGTGATTGTTACCATTTATGATGACACAGAAGGGGTCTTGTACATCAACTCTCTCGTTTATTGGAACCCCTCCGACATAACTCAAGAAATTATGGTCAAACCATGTAATTTTCACAATAGGTACTTTATGACTTATTCTGTGAAGAAATACTATCATAAAGAAATGTAGGGAGTATTGAAAGATAAAGGGTCTCTAGACCTATGTCGTTGTTGTTTTTACAACCGTTAAGTTGAAGATAAATAAAAAATCTGAAAAGTTTTATCTTAGGAAGTGATTGATCGGAATCCCACGTTGACTTTATTCATTTCTTATGTTATTTAATTTTTAGAGTTTTTTATCGAATTTCGTTATAATTTTGTCGTACTGTTCTTGGTAATTTTATCACTTATAGGTAATATAGAACGACGTAGCGACGTAAACCGTTAGACCCTTTTAAGAAAACGTACTAAAACATATTCCAGTTGTATACCTCTTAAATAGTCAAAGATCATCCGTGAGTCATTCGCGTATAAACCCAATCACTTATTTATACATTTATTTACGAATTCGTAAGTCCCCGTTTTTACCTTCCCTTTTTCAAAATATCTGACTAATCTACAGAATACCTTTAACTTTTGGATCAAGAGTTGCTCTGACTTCATAACTAAACATAGTCACCTATAAAAGAAAGGTAATTTAAAATATTTAATCTTTATGTACGATTAGAACAATGACTAACCTTGTATGTTGAAAAAAATTCATATGAACTAAATGTTACAACACAAATAAAATTTAAAAACCGATATGAGACACCGTACACCCTAGAAACAAGGGGTTGGTCCCTGACTTGGGTGTGGGGACCGTAATCTTCCATTTCAGTATTGGTGACCTGGTAGTCCCGTCAGGGAACTAACCTTGTAAAATACTCCAAAAGAAATTCCCTTTTATTATCGTCTTCGTTACTGGACAAACGTCGTAAAATATTAGACTTAGTAAGAATAGAATCTATATTCGTTATTTTTGGTCATAATAATTTTTCCGTATTTTACAAAAGTAATTTACTTCTTTATTAGTCTATATAGTACTTTCTCTTTCTTACTTTTCGTTTTTTTAATTACAACATATCCGATTAAGATCGATTTGTTGGGTAAATTGTACGGGTATAAATACTACTACATACACTACATAGAAAGAAAAAAAAAAATTAGTACGACTTAAATAACTGTATCCCAGTGATTGGTCTCTAAGTCCTAAGTTACGAAATCGACTTCGTCAATTCTTCTCGAGATTTTACGACCAGTCCACCGGTTCACCGACCTGGGTTTTACACAAGATGTTATTTACCTCGACTTAAATAGTATATGACATCTCCTTTCATAAACTTCCGAACTCCTCTAACGTTACAATCTCATATAAATAGGACCTTAAGGACGAGAGGTTGAGACTTTCCGGTATTGAAAGTGATATCGGTACTTTTATTTAAACACCCCCTTGGGATCGTAAGAACACTAGAGAGAAGAAAAAGTTTTTAATTTTTTTTTAATTAAAATGAACCATATATCAACTAAGTGTTACAACACAAACAAAGTCCACATATCGTTTCACTAAGTCGATATGTGTAGGTATACGACGACGATTCAGCGAAGTCAGCACAGGCTGAAACACGCTGGGGTATCTGCCGTCGGGTGGTCCGAGGGCACAGGGACCCTAAGAGGTCCGTTCTTGTGACCTCACCCAACGGTAAAGGAAGAGGTTACGTACTTTCACTTTTCACTTTCACTTCAGTGAGTCAGCACAGACTGAGAAGCGCTGGGGTACCTGACGTCGGATGGTCCGAGGAAGGAGGTACCCTAAAAGGTCCGTTCTCATTAGGTATATGTATGTAAGTAAGAAAGGATATCGGTTCTGTACCTTTGTTCGGTTTACAGGTAGTTGTCTCTAACTATTTCTTCTACACCATATAAATTGTACCTTATTATCGGTATTTTTTATTTTATTACCGTAAATATCTTGTATCTACTTAGATCTCTAATAGTATGATTCACTCCATTCAGTCTGTTACTTTCTGTTTATAGTATTTTATAGTGAGTATTACACTTCCAGTACCTCGACAGAGGCTGAGAAACGCTGGGGTACCTGATATGTCAGGTACCTTAAGAGATCCGGTCTTATGACCTCACTCATCGGAAGGGAAAGAGGTCCTCTAGAAGGGTCGGGTTCCTAACTCGGGTCCAGAGAACGTACCGTCCGCCTAAGAAATGGTCGATTCGGTGTTCCTTTCGGGTGACCCGATATTAAAATTTTTTACTATGTTTACTTGATTAAATGTTTTGTCTTTTGTCTGAATGTCTATAGTTTTTGTTTGAATACCAATGGTTTCCCCTTTACACCTTCTCCTCCCTATTTAGTATGTGTGTAATGATATACGTTCTATCTATTGGTTGTTCCTAGATGATATATCATGTCCCTTGAGATGAGTTGTAAAAGACTTGGATAGTCTCCTTTCTTAGGTTTGTTCTTTTTTCTTACGTTATATAGAATTTTAATTTTGTGTTAATGTAATATAATGTAATTTAATATGTATTATCAGTTCTATTACTGGACGGTAAGGGAAGTTTATTAACCTTACGAGAAAAGTTTAAACACGAGTTAACAAAAAGGTATCAAATATATGTAATGTTATGAACGTGAAGGGGAAACTTTATGAGTAGATAGGTAGTACGATTTTAATAAAAGGTAACAGATTAAGTGACCTGATATTTGAATTAATCGGGTCGACATGATAAGAAGACAAGTGGTAATATAGTACGACTAATCCTTCAGGAGTCGTATAAACCCAAGTTATCTATAGCCAACATATTTATAAATTGACGATGTCCCGAGTCTTTTAGAACCGGGGAACTTACAGTATCACGTTATTAGAGGGCCTTGTAAGGGAAAAGAATTATATTCTCCGGTTCTTACCACTAGTAGTGGTCTCTGCTATCAGTTGTTCTCCTTATTTGTGACCTTCATTTAACGTCTCGTTTCACGATCCATGTTTTCAATACTTTAGAATCTAAATTTTGGTCAACTTTTCCTTCTATGTTAACGAAGAAGGGTATAGGTCATTCTTAATCTGTTGGTTTCTTCCTTTTTCTCTTCGTTTGCATAGTTTCTACTCTAAGTCTTTTTAGTCCGAATAAGTTTTTGATGGACCTGTTAATGTTTTACGTAACGACTAGATAAAGGAGATCTTACTGGAAATTTTTCGATCAGACTCGGGTAGTGACCGTGGTGGCGGGAGGTCTTACAACAACAATACCGACCGGAACCACAGAGAGTCCAGAAGGAACCGTGTCTCGATCTTATTCGTGACCGAGATAAACGCTCCACCCTTCAACGATGTCTTCGTACACCCACTACCGTAAATCTCTGATTCTAGATTACCCCCCTTCGTACAGTGTCCCATTTAGGAGTTGAGTGTCGTGTTTTTACAGTATTTGGGAGTATGGTTTAAGCTCCTTCCGTGTAATGATTATCCAATAGTATGACTGGTACGACGATTCAGCGAAGTCAGTACAGGTTGCACCACGCTGGGGTATCTACCGTCGGGTGGTCCGAGACGGCAGGGACCCTAAGAGGTCCGTTCTTGTGACCTCACCCAACGGTGAAGGAAGAGGTTACGTACTTTCACTTTTCACTTTCACTTCAGTGACTCAGCACAGGTTGAGAGTCGTTGGGGTACCTGACGTCGGATGGTCCGAGGAGACAGGTACCCTAAAAAGTCCGTTCTCATGACCTCACCCCACGGTAATGGAAGAGGTGTATGACTGGTATCAACAAGGTATTTGACTCGACAAGAAATGAACTTACATAGTCAGGACATGCTTATTTTAATAGACCAGAAGAGATTTTGAGACTATTTATAGTCTAGATCATTAAAGTATAAACGAAATCATTTTGGATACTGGAGAATTAATTTACACCCCAGAAAAATGAATTAAACTACAAAACTCGATGACTCTTCTCCTTTATAAGTCCTCGAAACTTGTCGGAGATAATTCCTCTGTCCGTTTCGAGAAGCCGTCCAAAGAGTAACTGGAGAGTTAACATATACTCAATTGAACAAGACAAAAATATAGACTTAAATCATTCCTTTTTCTTGGGGGTGTAAATAGAACGTTATCAAATAATATCTATTACGTTATAATCGTATTCTTGATAATCTTATAAAACATGATAAAAATTTGTAAATTGTAATAGATTACCTATAACTTCACACTGGTACGGGGGCGGTTTTTTAATTTTTTTTTCTACTGACTTATTTCATTAAACTCAATATACCTTTCGTTAACTTGATCTAATACACAACTTTTACATAATATTTTTAAAAATTCTATCTAGAAACATTAAAGATAAATGGACACGTTTTATATGTAGGTAAAAGTACACAAGCATTGATCTTCGTGTATAGAACTGTATAGAACCACAAGTATAAAATCTTTTTGTGTCTCTTTGTGTGAACTCGAGAAAAATAAGAAGGTAACCAGAGTAAAGGTGTAGGGATTTCATGGTAAGTTTTACAATGAACACCTTAATATTTCGCCATTTGTGAGTTGGTATTTTCCAACTTAATTTTTCCGACAAAAACGTCTACAATCGTCATGGGGTAGTATTGACGGGTGATATATCATATACAATCTACGAAGAAGGAAGACAGTAGAAACTCAGGGACGGGAACACTGAAGTGATCCGTCCTCGAACGAGGTAAGTGAGTTTCTAACCTGACGCTTAGATCCTCCGTCCTATCTATCGATTGTAGGAACTCTCGTTAGGGTTTGTTACTCCTTGTCGTCAGACATTATATGGTAGAAGGAGTAGGAAAACCACCCTAATGAACCTCCGTACAAGATACAACAGAGGGTGTTCACGGGGAGTCCTGATGTGGAGTCAGTGGGTAGATGAACAATTGTTAAGGTGTGTCCGAAAGAAAGAGACAGAATGATGAGGTAGGGGGATGTCCACGAAAACCCTCAGTCAAGGGTTTGTTTGTTAAACGTGAGTGAGTATAGGAATAAAGTTTCAAATAGAAGACCCTTCCTCTTGGGTGTCGATAATACTCTACACTAGCAGAAGTTTTCATTTCTTGAATTATTCGGATCTCTTCCCTTCACGTTTTTTCTTTATTGGTGTTCCACTCCTTTACCGGTTTGACTTTATGTCACGTTTACTTTCTTGTTTCTTTCTTTTAGTATATCTTTTATTATTTATGTACTTCTCATTTGTCAAGACCTCTTCGTTTGTTTTTATTTTCCGTTTCTACAACTATTCGATTCTCCTTTCTTTTTCTTTTCGTTGTTTCATTTTAGACGACGACGACGACAATTCAGCGAAGTCAGAACAGGTTGAGACACACTGGGGTATCTGCCGTCGGGTGGTCCGAGGGGGCAGGGACCCTAAGAGGTCCGTTCTTGTGACCTGACCCAACGGTAAAGGAAGAGGTTACGTACTTTCACTTTTCACTTTCACTTCAGCGAGTCACCACAGGTTGAGGATCGTTGGAGTACTTGACGTCGGATGGTCCGAGGAGGTAGGTACCCTAAAGGGTCCGTTCTCATGACCTCACCTAACGGCAACGGAAGGGGCTCATTTTAGATCTCCCTCTTTTTGTTCTTGTTTTATTAACTAGTTGGTTGAGGAAACTGGACATTAAAAGAATCGAACAACAGGAACGATCTTTTGACCCACTAGGTCGACGATATCAAACGTTCTCCGATCTTTTCTCCCATTCTTGTGGAGTACGAATACTATCAAAATTCCCTCAGATTCTTGTTCGTAGTTCACACTTTCTTCCATGTTCGTAGTTCGGTCTTTACACACAAATGACAAATACAGTGTCTTTGTTCATCATTACTTCTCAGACAGGAGTCTCTTAGTTCCTTCTACTCAGATTCCCTTCCAGTTTAACAGGACTACTGTTCCTGTCCGATTGGATTCGTTTATAGTTTTCTGACCGACAACTCTACGTGAGTCGAAATTAAAGACACCTTTTCTTTAGAGAGGACAAAGAGGTTCTGTAACCTGTAAACAAAAGGAATGAGAACACATTTGTACATTCTCCTCTTAACGTCTCAGATTACTATTCATCTGTAAATGGAAATATTTTTCGTTGGTTACTTGTTTCTGGGTCGTGTCGGTTTTTTCTTTTTTTTTTTTTTTTTTGATGGTTACTCAGAAGGTTTTACCAATATGCTATAATGTGAAGTTGGTCATTACAGACACAAGGTCGACAAAGTAGAGACAAGGTTGTAAGTCATAAAAAAAAAATTACAATCGATAACGTCACCCGCATTTCACGATAAAGAGTCACATTCACAATGTCTATTGTAAACGTACAATGCTAGTGTAGTACACAAACATTCGATGAATATATAGAAGAAAGTACTTCACAAATAAGTTTTAAAAAGAAGAAGAAGTGATAACAAAAGGAGAAGACTGACCGTTCTTCTGTATCATAGACACTTTTGTTTCGTTAAAAAAAAAAGTGATATATGTTGGGATTTACAATAAAAGTATCCATTGGTATAACACGTTTTTCACTCAAAAAGTAAATTCAACTATACTTCGTTGAGAGTATCATTTTATCCAAGCAACGTCTACGTCACAAAATTTTCGAAAATTTCTACCACATTATATACATAACGATGTAGTCTCTTTATTTGTGAACTTATGAAAGATCTAAAGGTCCCCGGACTGGACTAGGTTTATCATTAAAAATAAAGAATTTAGACTATTTTATTCGTTTAGCATTAACAATAATGAACAGATAAAGTTTTTAAATTGTATATAAAAGTAATAGGTTATGGACTCTCAGAGAATTTGTATACAACAAAGAATAAAGGGAATAATTTGTTATCTGTTCGATGGAATAACGGTATGATAGTCGTATTTTTTATTACATCGATAAAATGAGTTTAGTATGTCAAGGATTTGTAGTCTATAACACCTTTATAATGCTACTCTTGACAATGTATTTCATATAAAAACTGTTTCACATAGTCGAAATATATATCCAATGTCAAATATATGTCAAATATATATCCGATTGTCAGAGAGAGTTTATATGTTCTTATGTTTTTAGAGTATTTAAAGTAGTGTAATATTGGTTGTGACTTGACTAATTTCTAGTTTAGATTTTATTTCTTAAAATCTATACTTAACCTACATTTCCTAAGAAGTCGAGGATGGTACAACGAGTGTAGACATATGGTTTCTAAACCGTCTTGTACTTTACTATATAAATATATATATATAAATTTTCTAATTAATAAGTTTTTATAGAACTATAAATTCATTTTTAAAGTGTAGTTAATTTCCTGAATGTTTGAGGTGAAAAACTAAGTTACTTAATGAAAACTCGGTGTTGGTTGTATCATGGTATTATTATTTTTACACATAAAATGTTTGCATTCGTCATTTCACATTTACCACAGGTTTATACAAAACATACATTTGACATTGTATTTGAACGTGACTTTTGTTCAATGACAGTTTCAAGAATTTCGTGTACGGGTTGGGAATTCTTCAAGTACTAATTCTGATATTACCTTAAAGAAGTATTTAGTAATACTTGAAATATAAAGTTTTAAAAAAGTTACATGTACTTGTTTTAACAAACGAAAGAGAAAGAAAGTGTGGTAGTTTGAAGGACCATCGTGTGTCGGATAATGTATTATCAAATTATGTAATACCAAAATTGTAATAAGTTTACTCCTTGTAGGGAATTCTTATCTTACACTAATTTTTGATACGATAAGCCGTTTCTCGGGTATTCACAACTTAGAAGAGACTAATTATATTTTTTCTACTTTTTTTTTAATTTGGTGACTTATCTGTACCGTTTTTACCAAGTAGAATTTATAGTTGAGAGTAATCAATTATCGTTTACTGACCTCATGGTATAACTTTGTTTAACTTTCAAGACAGGTCCTAACCTTTGTTCCTTACTGTATCAAACAGTTGTTACCTACAATATTGTACCCTCCCCCTCACGGTGTACACACGACTGAGACAAAATATTAGAGTATGTTAGTGAAGTACCGTTTATCTACCCCTTTGTTACCTCTGTCACTGTCTAAAATAAAAGAACCCGAGGTTTTAGTGACGTCTACCACTGACGTCGGTACTTTAATTTTCTGCGAACGAGGAACCTTCTTTTCAATACTGGTTGGATCTATTGTATAAGTTTTCGTCTTTGTATTAAAACGATTGTTTCCATACAGAGCAGTTTCGATACCAAAAAGGTTATCAGTACATGTCTACACTCTCAACCTGATATTTCCTTCGACTCACGGCTTCTTGATTACGGAGACTTGACACACCACAACCTCTTCTGAGAACTCTCAGGGAACCTGACGTTCCTCTAGTTTGGTTAGTTAGGATTTCCTTTAGTTAAGACTTATAATTAACCTTCCTGACTACGACTTCGACTTTGAGGTTATGAAACCGGTGGACTACGATTCTTGACAGTAACCCTTTCTGGGACTACGACCCTTTCTAACTTCCGTCCTCCTCTTCCCCTACTTTCTCCTACTCTACCAACCTACCGTAGCGGTTGAGTTACGTGAACTCAAACTCGTTCGAGGTCTTCTACCACTTCCTGTCCCTTCGGACCACACGAGGTCAGGTACCCCAGTGTCTCAGTCTGTACTGACTCCCTGACTTGTTGTTGTTGGTGGGACGAGGAACGTCACAATAAATACCATCGGTTCTTACATTTGTTGGCTTTATGAGTCGTCACCTATTTCTTTGTGTATGTGTACGTTCCTTAATAAATCGATACTTTTTTTTAGAACGGTAAACACTGTTTTACCTACCTCGAACTTCCGGAGTGTAATTCACTTTATTCCGTCTGTCTATTTCTGTTTATGGTATACTAGAGTGAATATACACTTTGAACTTTTTTCTTTACGGTTGGGGGGGCGGTTGGACAGAGTATCTTGTCTAACCTCCAACGATCTACACGTCCCACATTCTACCAGTTTTACCCACTTTCCTCAAATTTTCCAGTTCGAAAGTCAATCTTTTATGTTTTATTTAGTACCCATACATTTCATGTCTTACTGAATGTATCAATTATTATAATACTAATAACGACTACTATAACATAACGTATAAACTTTCGACCATTCTCTCATTTGGAATTTCAGGAGTAGTGTTTTTGTTTCAATATTGATATACTACTGTAAACAATTGATCTGATTAATACCACTAGTAAAGTGTTATGTATGTTTATTACTTAGTGATACAACATATGGACTTTAATTATATTACAATATACAGTTGACGAACAACAAGTCAACGAGTCAGTATAGACTGAGGAAACTTTGAGGTACCTAATATCGGGTTCTCCGAGGAAACAGGCACCCTAAAGGGTCAATTCTTATAACCTCACCCAACGGTAAAAGAAAAGGTTATACAGTTAATATAGAGTTAAAATTTTTACATAAATGTTTTTTTCTTAACCCCCACTTATTTTTGCAGATTATACTGGTAAGTCAAGTCAAGTCAAGTCAGCGAGTCAACACAGGCTGAGAACCGCTGGGGCACTTAGCGTCGTGCGGTCCGGAGGGACAGGTAGTGGTTGGGGGCCTCAAGTGAGTCTAAGTGCAGGTAGCTCAGTCACTACTAGTATCATTATGTAAATAATTGTTATGATAAATCACCATTCCTTACCGTCAATGAAAAGAGACCTCAATTTATTCTCTGAACTGACGATGATGAAAGAAGGTTGAAGTCCTACTTGTTGACAAAACACTGGAATCGGTACAAAGCATTAATCGTAGAGTTTGACGTAATCGTTTGTTACATAAAGATATATCTCTCCACTCTGACTAAACATTCACTATCTACCGTACAGAACTCTACAAAAATGTTCGTTTGATGACAAAATGAATGAAACACGAATAAACGTCATAAACTCCCCATAACTGTTTCCGTCGACCCCACTGGGTACGGAGGAGTACGGTGACATAAAACCTTTATCCTTACACAAGTATGTTGTCTTAAACAGAAACTACAAGTGTATCATCAATTCTTTCACTAACGAAAGACACTTTACTCGACCAACAGTACATCGCGTACAGTAGGACTAGTAAATTAATGACTGTCAACGTGACTACTTCCGTTACCGTTACCGTTGGGTGAGGTCACAAGAACGGACCTCTTAGGGTCTCTACCCCCTCGGACTACCCGGCGGGAGATACCCCAGCGTGCCTCAGCCTGTGCTGACTTCGCTGAATCGTCGTCATCGTCGTGACTACTCTCAAAGACTTCGGAAAAACTCACTGGACTTTCCAAACCCGAATAAACTAAGATCCAAACATAAAACTATTTTAGCACAAAGGATCTCGAAAACAAATAAAGTTTATCGAAAACAAATATAAGTTTATCTTATTCCCTTGATATTATACTGAGTAAGGAAAACCAGCATGTATTCTGTTTGAAACTTTTGTTTCTAAAGTTATCGTGGTTCAAGGTTGGATGTTAGAGACTGTACTTATTACTCTGAAAGAAAGGTGTGTATCTTATAATGGTTGAAAGGTTTGTCTTAATTTATATTCAGAGGCTCCAGTAACGAGTGAGAGGTTGGTTACTGATATTCTGTAAAAATAAATTCTAAGAGTAGATTTTGTTTCTTACTCTGTTTTAGACAGGTTGTTATTGGATACTGAGTTGTCACGAAGTTGGTAAGTAAAAATCTCATCCCGTTATTAAAAAAATTTCGAGACAGTTTCGAATTATGTGTGTATTAACTTTGTCATTTCCCCGTTTCTCTTAAAAGACTAAGACTTGTACAAAACGACGTCACTCCTTTTTAATGTTGATAACAAGTCAATAAATCACACAATAACGTTGTAATATATTGTGTCTTGTAAATAACGATATCTTTCACGAAAAGTGAAATTTCAGGGTTCAGTATTTTTCAACACGTGGCCAATAATAGTAAATGGAAAAGAAATCCATGTAATGAAAAGTATACGAAAGTAATCACGAAACGAGGGATCACACGATCATTGAATTTCAGATGAACGGTTTTGAGTCGACTCCTCCTTTTTTATTTCAATAAGAACGAAGTTAAGAAATTCAACCTTGTTTCGTAAAACGTTCTCTGCCATCAACATTTTCTAGGTCTACCTTCTCGGATATTTGACACCGGTCACTCGTATCGTAACGAGAGGGTTTAGACGTTCTGAATTATCCGAAGTCTGTTAATTATCTCCGATAATCTCAAAATACACTAGAATTAAAACGTATCACGGGATTGCTACTGATGAGATTTTACGAACCAATTAGAAAAAAGACAGGGGGTGGGGACGGGGTTTCGAACTATAAACGAAAATCATGTATTACCAAAAAACAATGGTAAAAATAACCCTGTTCCTTTTTGTTAAACTCCATTGATAGAACTCACTGAACGGATTTTAATCTTCTGACTCGTTTAATAAATAGAAGAAGACGACGGTAAAGTCTATTAGATTACTGACAATGATGTAATGTCCTTTACTCAATTCCAGTCCTTAGTCGTCTTTGTTATGTGAAAGTTTAATACTTTAAACCCCTACTTCGTGATTTCGAACCTAAAATGATAGACATAATAAAATAAAATTATAAATCTTTTGACATCATATTTTTCTGTTCTACCATCTTTTGGACTTATTATTGTAGGTCCATTGAGTTACTAAAAGGACCCAGAAAAAAGTCTCAAATACTTCTCTCGTTTACCTAATAAGACTTTCTGTTTATTTTGGTGACTTTTACTGAATTGTATCTTTCTTTATCCTTTTCCTCTGGGTCTTTTAAGGGACCGTCAGGTCCCCAATTCTAAAATGGAAGGTTACGTCCCCCACACCCAAGTAAGGGACCAACCCTTTAATTATAAGGTGTACGGAGTACCGGTTTTTTTGTTTTCGTATTTTGTCTTCGTTATAATATTGTTTAAGTTATTTCAGAAGTTTTTACCGGGTGTGGTTTTTTTTTTTTTTTTTTTTAGAATTTTTTTTCCTTTTCCTCTGGGTCTGAAGGTCTTTTCTACCTCTTTATTCTCTTTTGTGAACTCGGTGTCCGAGGGAATGTCATTGATTGGAAATCACTACGGTGTCCTCACTGTCACTATAACTATTCAGTCACTTTACTAATGTTTGAGAAAATAAATACACACATATATATGTGTGTATATATTGTAGAAAAAATAGGTAATGATTGATATCTACCTGTAAATCCAATAAAGAGACGGAACTGATAACATTTATCACGATGATAGTTGTGACCCCATGTATATAGGAAAACTTAATACAACAAAACAAAACAAAAAGGACCTATATACGGATGTTCACCCTTACGACCATCGAGATGAAAATCAAAAAACACCTTGTAGGTATGACAAGAGGTATCAACGATATGATTAAATGTGAGGGTGGCTGTCACATCTTCTCAAGGGAAAAGAGGTACGGGAGAGGTCCTAAATAACAAATATCTGAAAAACTACTACCGGTAAGACTGAACACAGTCGGTTATGGAGTGACATCAAATCTAAATATAAAGAGACTATTAATCATTAAAACTTGTAGAAAAGTGTACGAAAAAACCTGTAAAGATACAGAAGAAACCTCTTTACAGCTAAATCCAGAAGACGGATAAAAACTAAGCCAACAAAGATCTGTAACTCGACGTACTATACAAACGTATAAAACCTCGAATTAGGGAACTACCGACGTAACAAACTTTTATAAAATAGAGTGAGACACCCAGTAGAAAAGTAAAACAAATACCAAGGTAACCGACACGTTTTAAAGAAATTCAAATTGATTCATGGTAGAAAAAGATAAACGAAAATTAAAGTAATGAGATCTTCCACCTAGGCTTTACTGTAGCAATGTCAAATACAGTTTCTCACAAGACGGATACAAAAGAAGGATCTCAAAATATCATAGGTCAGAATGTAAAGTCAGAAATTAGGTAAAACTCAAATTAAAACACACACGATAACCTCTTACAAGATTAAAGTAAGAAAATGTACATTGACAGGTCAAAAGGGTCGTAGTAAATGACCTCTGACAGAGAAGAGGTCACATATAAGAACGTAAGAAACAGTATCTAATTAACTGATATTCATACACCAAAGTAAAGAAAGATATGACAAGACAACTGTCTGGTGTTTAGGTAGAAACACAGTCGTAGTATGACAAAACTAATGACATCGAAATAACATATCAGACTTCAGTACCTCGGACTAAGGAGGTTGAGATTTGAGTAAGATACTCCCGTGGTAGTAGGACTATGGTTTTGGTCTGTTTCTATTGTGTCTTTTCCTTTTAATGTCCGGTTATAGTGACCACTTGTTTTAAGAGTTGTTTAGTCGTTTGACTTAGGTTATTATATAATTTTCTTAGTATGTGAAACTGGTTCACTCTAAATAGAGTCTTTAGGTTCCTAAAAAGTAGACGTTTGGTAACTCACACTATGTAGGTAATTGTTTAACTTCTATTTTTGGTATGGTACAGTTATCTGTGTCTTTTTTGAAATCTGTTTAAAGTTGTTGGTAAATATTGTTTTTGAGAAGTCCCCCATCCGTATTTTTCTTGTATAGAGTTGTATTAATACTGGTGTATAGTGTTTGAGTGTCGATTGTAGTATGAGTTGTTACTTTTCGATTTTCGTAAAGGGGATTCTAGTCATTGTTCTGTTCCTACATCTGTCAGAAAATAAGTTGTCAAAACCTTAAGGATCGGTACCGTTAGTCTCTTATTTTTCTTTAGTTTCCTTAGGCTTAACCTTTTATTCATTTTTATGACGACAAACGTCTACTATACTAGATTATGGTATAATATATAAAATGTTTTATTATTTCTCCTACGGTCTTTTAATGATCTTAAGTAGTTACTTAAACCATTTCAATGTCCTATGTTTTAATTATGTGTCTTTAGAGAACGTAAAGATATGTTACTGTTGTTTTTTAGTCTTTCTCTTTAATTCCTTTGTTAGAGTAAATGGTAGTGGAATTTTACTTATTTTACGTACCCTGATTTGGACGGATACCTCCGTTTTCTGGATATGAAACGTTTGATATTCTACGACTAATTTCTTTAGTATCCACTGTGTTTATTTACCTTTTATATGGTACAAGAACCTGACCTTCTTAGTTATGACAGTTTTACTGATGTGATGAGTTCAATTAGATGTCTAAGTTACGTTAGAAGTAGTCTAACAGTTACCGTAATGAAACGTCTAGATTTTGTTCCTTTGTTTTTGAGAATTATAAACGTACCGTTGTGTTTTCAGGGACTTATAGGTTTCGTTAGAACTCTACATTAAAAATCAGTATACACAACGTGACCCATTATCCTTGAAGTAATTGTCCCACATAAATTAAAACGATTTTCAAATCACCACAAATTATAAACGATATCGATATCCACGGTCTCTGAAGTTTAAGGAGATCGTCTAAACCAAAACAGAGGGATAAACTGAAACTCAATGTGACATTCATGAGGAGGGTTATCTCACAAGTGACTTCTAGAAAGACGACTTTAGGTGACAGGAGACGATCTCGGGAGAATCATATTAACATTCGATATTCTTCCTCCTCCGTCTCTACAAAATATCAGAATACTAATATGAAATCAGAAAGTGAAACGGATACAGGGACCCGAGACTGGAAGTTTCATAGAGAATTGAAAAGGGGTGAACCTGTTTGAACCTTTTAATCTCTCCTGACCTCACCCTCTTTACAGTAGATATAGTCTACTCCATTCTGAGACTCTTTCAGAAAAATGGACTTCAAATCCTAAAACAATCCCATTTAAGATACACTTATAAAGTGTTTCTAAAGAGAAGGAGAGGAAGAAGGTCTCGGTTCTCCTCTAGAAAGACTGAGAAGTGGTACTCTTGACCTATCTAAAGGAATTACATTTTAGGTACTTGTACTCCCCATAGGGAAATTTTGGTTCTGAAAATCTTCAAAAAATCAGTGAGACCAAGGGTGAGTCGGAGATCGTTAAGTAGTTTTAATGGTAAATGTAAGTAGATAGTCAAATACCTAGGTCTCCTAACAAGGTGTATTTGTGTCGAATTGACAATGAGAGATCTAAATGTACATAGAGGTCTAAAGTCCTAGAACAAAACAGGATGTTTGAGTTTAAAGTCTCTTTAGGTACTTTTCAACGAATGAAAGTCCAAAAAAAAAAAAAAAGTCGGAAAAGAAAATCCTGTTCTCACCGTTGAAGGTTCGAGAAGCATACAGTCTCGATTTAGACTTTTACTGATATATATTTACACACACACACACATACACACGTATGTTTGTAAACATACATACGTACATACACAAATACCTTAGGTAATTTTATATAATAATACCCTTTTATTCAAAATTGTTGTAGTCTTTTTATGATTCCTTGTTCGAATTCTTCTTTACACGTTTAATATAAATTTTTCGTAGTTTACATATGATCCTTCTAGTTTTTTCATGAGTAATTAGTCTTCGGTCAAGAGAATTTATTTACAGATTTAAGTTACGTTAATGTTGTTTTTATAGTTTTCGTTAAGAAACTTTCACTTATTCGAATAAAATTTTGTCAATACTTTTTATTTTCTTATCGACCCTTTTAAGACTTCGTCTATTATTACGTCCACTTAGTTTCAGATAGCATAAAATTTTGTAGTATTATTTTGATTTCATTTATTTTATCACACTATCTTATGTCTTAATGTAAAAGTAAATTATTTATAAATTACACATAGATATCATTCAGTCTGTGACTAGATTCGTAAACCCTATTTCCTCATTTCGTTAGTCTTCTTTTTATCAAACGGGAGTACCTCGAAAATAAAATCCACATCTTGTGTCTATTTTTTTGTAATTTCACGTACTTTTAGACCCTATCGGGTTACAATCGTTGACGTCTCTAATCTTTCTTGTTCTTCTACCCTACCGCCTCCTCAATTAGTCACTATTTTTTGGTTCTATCACACCTTTCGACTCATTGTATCTTAAACCGACCAGAGATAGTGGTTAAGGACCCTCCAATGGTGATTTAACCTTGGAGATTAACCTTACTTTTGACTACACCTTTTGCTTTTCTGTTACTGTTTCTTTCACGTTTGATAACGTATTTGCGTGAGTAGAGTGTGTGATCGTTTCATTACGAGTTTTAAGAGGTTCGGTCCGAACTTGTCATGCATTTGGTAGTTGAAGGTCTACAAGTTCGACCTAAATTTTTTCCGTCTCCTTGGTCTCTAGTTTAACAGTTGTAGACAACCTAGTAGTTTTTTCGTTCTCTTAAGGTCTTCTTGTGACTGAAGACGAAATAACTGATGCGGTTTCGGAAATTGACGCACCTAGTGTTGTTTGACACACCTTTTAAGAATTTCTCTACCCTTATGGTCCGGTGGAATGGACGGAGCACTCTTTAGACATACATTCGGTTCGTCGTCGTCAATCGTGACCCGTACCTTGTTGTCTGACCAAGGTTTCTCCCTTTCCTCATGTAGCTCCAACATATAACAGTGGGACGAATGAATTGAATATACGTCTCATGTAGTACTCTTTATGATCCGACCTACTTCGTATTCGACCTTAGTTCTAAGGAGCTTCTTTATAGTTACTGGAGTCTATACGTCTACTGTAATGAGAATACCGTCTTTCGTTTCTTGGTTTATCGGAGAACTACTTTCACTTTCTCCTCTCACTTTTTCAACCGAATTTTGAGTTGTAAGTATTTTACTTATAGTAACGTAGACCAGGGTAGTGAATTACCGTTTATCTACACTTTTGTTACCTTTCTCACTCTCTAAAATAAAAAACTCCCGAGGTTTCAGTAACCTCTACCACTGACATCGGTACTTTAATTTTCTACGAACGAGAAACCTTCTTTTCGATACTGGTAGGATCTGTCGTATAATTTTTCGTCTCTGTAATAAAACGGTTGTTTCCAGGTAGATCAGTTTCGATACCAAAAGGTAATCAGTACATACCTACACTCTCAACCTGATATTTCTCTCGACTCACGGCTTCTTGACTACGAAAACTTGACACTACAACCTCTTCTGAGAACTCTCAGGGAACCTGAAGTTCCTCTAGGTTGGTCAGTTAGGATTTCCTTTAGTCAGGACTTATGAGTAACCTTCCTGACTACGACTTCGACTTTGAGGTTATGAAACCGGTGGACTACATTTCTTAACTGAGTGACCTTTTCTGGGACTACGACCCTTTCTGACTTCCGTACTCCTTTTCCCCTACCGTCTCCTACTCTACCAACCTACCGTAGTTGGAAGTACAGGTAGCAGCTGAACTACCTGTACTCAAACTCGTTCGAGTCCCTCAACCACTACCTGTCCCTTCGGACCGTACGACGTCAGGTACTCCAACGTTTCTCAGTCTGAGTGACTCGTTGACTTGACTCGACTTGAAGTTAGGAACCTGAAAATGTTCACTGTACTCACAGAGATATAAGTACTTCCTCCGAGGCACTAACCCTGGAGGGTCTGGAACGGACGGTCTGGAACAGGGGACTGACCATAACTAAATATATAAGTAAACAATAATTCTAACAACTCATATTACGAAAGGACACAAGAGACTCATTAAGATCGTCGAATAACTTTGAGTCCCTTATCTCCCTTAGGTACTTTAATATCTATCGTCTATCTGCACTTCCACCGAACCTTTTGACGTGTGATCACTGACCACGGACTCTACTTCCGTGTACTATCTCTTGTTACTGGAATTGAATACTTCAGACCAGATTGACACAACCACAGTCTTCAGTGACGTCTCTGGTTCCTTTCTTTCATAAAGTCCCTCGTCCATTACTAATAGACTTTGTCTAATATATTCTAGACTCTTTACTCCGAAGATGAGTTGTCACACCTTTAATACCGACTGAAACCTTTTTCTTACCAGGTCTCAATTCTCTCATTTTAGAACTAAACGTTTCGTAAGATTGATCTTATCCACCTCTCCTTAACACCTGTAGTTCATATCTGATATAAGACTCTTCAGAAGGACAGTTAACTTCACCCGTACACTCCGAAATCGACCTCCATCCAAATTCTAGTTCTTCTAAAAAAAGTAACAATTCTAAACTAAACTATCTTACAAATACAAGTACTTTTATTAGATAAACCTCCTTTTGTGTCTTCTCCATCCTCTCTCGTCTCTATTGTACACCTGTTACAGGAAGTCACACGTCTTCCGTGATCTGTATATTCCCGACTGGTCCTTTTCTTGTGGTTATCACGAAGGTGTCGACGTCTTCCCTTCCTTCCTGTCTCTGTGTCTACGGAAGTTTACCTGTCTGTACTACCACACTTGAACGTCTCTTTAAGAGAAACCTAACGAAGATAAAAAACACCTTATACTTTGTATCTCACTCTCGTTCCTATCACGTCCTTAATAATCTCCGAAACCGGTGGAGTACGCTTCTCAACTGAGTGACCTTTTCTGAGACTACGACCCTCCCTAACCCCCGTCCTCCTCTTACCCTACTGTCTCCTACACTACCGACCTACCGTAGTGACTGAACTACCTGCACCCAAACTCACTTCAGGCCCTCAACCACTACCTGTCCCTCCGGACCTCTCGAAGTTAAGTACCTCAGTGTTTCTCAGCCTGTGCTGACTCGCTGACTTGACTTGACTTGACTTGACTCTTATCTTTTGGTCCATACTTTGGGTCCGTCGTAATTCTTGAATCCTCTCACCGACACCAGTATCTAAATTCACTTTAGTCAATCGTGCCACCGTCCTCATCGTCACACCTTGTACCTCGGACGGACAGGGTGTCAATTTTCAATACCAGTCTCATTTTTGGTAATAGTAAACTCTCACAAGGGTACCCAGGGTATTTACTTCTTTAAGTAAATACCATGTTGACATAAAGAGAAGCTAATTTTTTCACTTCACCCTCTCCCACTCCGATCCTACTAAACTCTCTTACCGTAACTTTGTACATATTATAGTATATACTTTGCTTAACGGTCAGGTCCAAACTACGTACTATGACCTATGAACCCCGTCCACGTGACTCTACTGAGTCTCCCTACCATGTCCCTCCCTCCTCCCTCCTCAAAGTCCTACCCCTTGTACACATATGGACACCACCTGAATACAACTACATACCGTTTTGGTTATGTTATGACATTTCATTAATTGGAGGTTAATTTTATTTAT
This sequence comes from Capra ibex, assembly GCA_006410555.1. NCBI lineage: Eukaryota > Metazoa > Chordata > Mammalia > Artiodactyla > Bovidae > Capra > Capra ibex. The sequence continues at coordinate 43,093,458 of SJYO01046538.1, read as the reverse complement.
TTAAATATAAATTTTTTCACTTCACTCGTAAATCTTTTCTTTCACCCCTATATGTCCACAAACGAGTATTGTCTAATCACCTTGTCTTGTAATTGTCTTTTAGGTGTTATTCACCTAATTAGGTGTTATTCAGACACACCACACGTAAATTGTTACCATCTTAAAGTATAGTTAAGTCTTTTTTTACTTACTAAATTACGGACGTGTTAACATTGTCACAGTATTGACGTCAACCTAAAGATATAATATGAAACGTGGTTCTTTTTAAGTCTCTCTAGTTTAAATAAATTTATACTTTTTTCATTTAATATTTAACGGTATTTTATATATTTTTAAATTTTTAAAACTTTACCCATTTAGAAAAGATTTATACTGTGTTTTATATCTTTAATAATATTTGATATAACTAGTTAAAATGACAAAGTTTCTTAAGTAATGTTTCGTCCATATTCGTTTTCGATTTCTGTTTACAATTTTACTTTTTTTTTCAATTGTTTATTATTTTCAACCTCTCTAACACCTCTTTTCCCTTGACAGAATGTGACAACCACCCTTGCATTTAACCACGTCGGTGGGTGATACCTTTTGTCATGTCTCCAAGGAGTTTTTTTGATTTTTACCTCAATGATATACTAGGTCGTTAGGGTGGTGACCCGTGTATGAGTCTCCTTGATTAAACCGTTCTATGTACGTGGGGATACAAGTGTCGTCGCGATAAGTACCTGACCGGTGTTTCAAGTAAGTCTTAAAAGGTATTCTACAATGTCTTTTGGGTTTGTTTACAAAACTAGTTGAGTTATGTTATCGGTTCTGTACCTTTACTGGGTTTACAGGTAACCGTCTACTTACCTATTTCTTCTACACCACCTATATATGTATGTGTTACCTTATAAATCGAAATTTTTTCTTACTTTATTACGGTAAACGTCGTTTTACCTACCTGTATCTCTAAATGATTCGTTTCAGTCTTCCTCTATCTGTTTATGGTATACTATAGTTCAATATACAACTCAGATTTTATGTGATGTTTACTTGTATAGATGTTTTGCCCTTGTCTGAGTGTATGTATGTTTGTCTGTGTCTCTTGTCTGCACATCAACAGTTCCTCTTCACCCCTACCCCTTCCTACCTAACCCTCAAATCCTAATCATATATGTTTGTATATGTCTTACCTATTTGGTGTTACAGACTGATATATCGTATCCTTCGATATAAACTGTAGGACACTATTACCTTTTATTATACTTTTTAATATATATATGTATACTTTTAGGGTACCTACCTCCCCGGACCACCCGACGTCAGGTACCCCAGAAATTCTCAACCTATGCTGACTCGCTGAAGTGAAAGTGAAAAGTAAAAGTACGTAACCTCTTCCTTTACCGTTGGGTGAGGTCACAAGAATGGACCTTTTAGGGTCCCTACGTCCTCGGACCACCCGACGGCAGATACCCCAACGTGTCTCGGCCTGTGTTGACTTCACTGAATCGTCGTCGTATATATATATTTGTACTTTCAACTCTCAGTGAGTGAGTACAGACTGAGAACCGTTGGGGTACCTGACATCGGACGGTTCGAGGAAACAGGCACCTTAAGAGGTCCGTTCTTATGACCTCATCCATCGGTAAGGGAAGAGGTCCCCTAGAAAGGCTTGGTTCCTAGTTTGTTTCCAGAAGACGTAACGTCCGTCTAAGAAATGACAGACTATTAGTTTAGTGAAATGACATGTCGTCTTTATTCTGTTGTGACGTTTAGTGATAGGTAGTTATTTTTTCGTTCATTTATTACTACGACACTTTCACGACGTGAGTTATACAGTCGTTTAAACCTTTTGAGTCGTCACCGGTGTCCTGACCTTTTCCAGTCAAAAGTAAGGTTAAGGTTTCTTTCCGTTACGGTTTCTTACGAGTTGATGGCGTGTTAACGTGAGTAGAGTGTGCGATCATTTCATTACGAGTTTTAAGAGGTTCGGTCCGAAGTCGTTATACACTCGACTCAAAGGACTACAAGTTCGACCAAAATCTTTTCCGTTTCCTTGGTCTCTAGTTTACCGGTTGTAGGTGACCTAGTAGCTTTTTCGTTCTCTCAAGGTCTTTTTGTAGATAAAGACGAAATAACTGATACGGTTTCGGAAACTGACACACCTAGTGTTATTTGGTACCTTTTTAGACATTCTCTAACCTTATGGTCTGGTGGACGGTACGGAGAACTTTTCAGACATACGTCCAGTCCTTCGTTGTCAATCTTGACATGTACCTTGTTGTCTGACCAAGGTTTATCCTTTTCCTCAGGTAGTTCCGACATATAACAGTGGGACGAATAAATTGCAGATACGTCTCATGTAGTACTCTTTGCGACCTGACCTTCTTTGTGTTCGACCTTAGTTCTAACGGTCCTCTTTATAGTTATTGGAGTCTATACGTCTACTGTGGTGGGAATACCGTCTTTCCCTTCTCCTTGATTTTTCGGAGAACTACTTTCACTCTCACCTCTCACGTTTCCAACCGAATTTCGAGTTGTAAGTCTTTTGCTTCTAGTACCGTAGGCCAGGGTAGTGAAGTACCCTTTATCTACCCCTTTCTCACCTTTGTCACAGTCTGAAATAAAAAGACCCGAGGTTTTAGTGACGTCTACCACTGACGTCGGTACTTTAATTTTCTGCGAATGACGAACCTTCTTTTCAATACTGGTTGGATCTATCGTATAACTTTTCGTCTCTGTAATGAAACGGTTGATTCCAGGTAGATCAGTTCCGATACCAAAAAGGTCATCAGTACATACCTACACTCTCAACCTGACACTTCTTCCGACTCGCGGCGTCTCAACTACGAAAACTTGACACCACAACCTCTTCTAAGAACTCTCAGGGAACCTGACGTGCCTCTAGGTTGGTCAGGTAAGACTTCCTCTAGTCGGGACCCTAAAGAAGCCTTCCTTACTACAATTTCGACTTTGAGGTCATGAAACCGGTGGAGTACTCTTCTCAACTGAGTAACCTTTTCTGATACTACGACCCTCCCTAACCCCCGTCCTCCTCTTCCCCTGCTGTCTCCTACACTACCGACCTACCGTAGTGACTGAGCTACCTGCACTCAGACTCACTTGAGGGCCTCAACCACTACCTGTCCCTCCGGACCGCACGACGCTAAGTACCCCAGCGTTTCTCAACCTGTTCTGACTCTTTGACTTCACTTGACTTGTGTGTGGGTCTTTGTTTATAAATACACATGAACTTAAACGTATTTTACATATCCTTGTATCTTTTCACTATTAACGTAGACTTTACTCGAACCAAAAATACAGTCTTACCCCACTCCCTGTCTGAAAAATGATATGTGGAAAACCCTTAGAAAACTCAAAATTTGGTACGAGTTCAAAAAATTATGGTATAAATACAATAGGTGAAATTTTAAAAATTTCTTTATAAAATTTAATTATTATGTTAAAATTGGATAACTTTGTGAAATTTGTTCACTCAAAATTTTTAGGTTCATTGGGTCATAACTGACTCTTATTTTTGAAAACCTTAAAATTTTTGTGTCATAATTTATAAGCTTTCGTTTTCATTATTCTAGTACTTCCACTTAAGTGTTCCTTTGACTTTATGTGACTTTCACTCACTTTCGGTGAGTTAGTACAGGTAACATTGGGGTATCTGATATGTCAGGTATCTTAAGAGGTCCGGTCTTATGACCTCACCCATCGGAAAAGGAAGAGGAGGAGGTCTCCTAGAAAGGTTGGGTCCCTAGTTTGGGTCCAGAGGGTGTAACGTTCGTCTAAGAAATGGTCGACTCGGTGTTCCCTTCGGACTCTTATGATATCACTAATCGGATAAGGAAGAAGTCGTCTAGAAGACTAGGTCGTTAGCTTGACCCCAGAGGACGTAACGTCCACCTAAGAAATGGTTAACTGGATAGTCCCTTCGGACTTTTTATGACTTCACCTGAATATATGCTTCTTTTTGACACCAAATTAAAGTAGAACCGATTTTATAATTCAATTTCGTACTGACGAGTTCAAAGGTTCGTCAACTATTTTCTTTCACTTATCTTACATATGGAAGGTTTGAACTATGTCTTTTTTTTTGGGTCTTTTATAATTTTACGACTAGTTCTTCTCTTTTACCTATTGTTTTTATACCCTGTTATTTCGGTTTTGTGTACTATCTTTTTCTTCAGGTTTATGTAGTTATTGGTGTTATTTACGTTTACGTCAATTAAGTGAATTTTAGTCTCAATGAGTCGGGGGGAACGGAAAGAGTTTCCTTTTTTCGTTTTTCATTAATATCACGGGGACGATGATCTTGTCCAAAACCTCTAATATAAAACATAAATCACTTTAGGAAACAAACGTATAAAAGGGGGATTTATGCACACAAGACGACGAAAATAATAATAAAAGTAAAATAAACAACAACAACAGGAGTATTCTTTGGATTTTGTATGACTGTTTCCAGTACACCGTCCAATGTTTTTACTGAGGGATGAAGAGAGTTACGCACAAGGAACGGTAAACAGACACATCTCGGACGACGAGACCAAGACCGGTGCACTGAAGGAAACCAGTTACCTTATAATTGTTTGCACTGTGTCCGTCTGAGCTCTACACGAACATATTCCCCTAAAAGGACGAAAACGTTAGACGGAACCGACACTGTCGGCGGTCGAACTCCTACTTTCTGTGTACCTGTGTCGGTTTAGTATCGTCAGTAGGACTCGTTTCGGTAGGATAAAGTCGGTTTTCGGTCGGTAGAGAGTGTTATACACTTATTAAGGGTCTTCTCTTCGTTTTGGTAGGTTAATCGGGTGACTGAACACTTGGTTTATGTTCAAATAATAAAATTCGGTGACTCAATATTCCACTAACCAATACATCGTAATACAACCATTTTTCTAAGAACCACCTTTGTCGTTCTGAAGTTTGACCGAAAAAGTCAATCACATATCAATTCCCGTGACTACGTTACGGTGTGACATTACAATGTTTCGGAGTACGTAGTCACATTTGATTACAAGAGGTCGTTCAGTCTGTTTTAGGTGAGTGTTTCAGTAACTTTCTGGTAAAATGTTTTTTGTTAAGAGAGGTGGTTTATTAGTTTTATATGACTGAAAAATTTTTCATGGTTTCCAAATTATTGGGGACGAACAGACATGAAGGATAATCGTAGTTGAATACAAGAAAGTTGAGAAAGACATATTGACTCTACATTAAGAAGAGTAAACGGTCCGAATAGACCGAAGACTGTCAACGGAAGAGAAAGGACCGAGAGAACGGAGACAAATTGGACGGTGTCGGAATACAAAAGGGGGGACACGAAGTCCTTTTCCTTCTATTGAACCGTATGGACCGTTTCTGAACACTGTCATTATATACTCGTCCCAGGAGGGGACTACAGAGTCTTATTTTGTCATGGGAGTTCTTCTGTTTGGGAGACAGTAAACCAAAGGTCCGTGTGTTTGTATAGATTTTTACGTCTCGATTTATGTAAAATTTCATTCTTTAAGAAAAAATTTTACCTTCACGTCTCGTACTAGAACTCCTTTCCTGTATCCGAAACTTCAGTCTGTGAGGATCCTAACTTAGTACTGTCAGGAAATGGAAACCGTTCAATGAATGGACGAACTCATTGGAAAAACAGAAGACATTTTACACTCCTAGTATACTCTGTCTAATTGATTTGAGGATCGTGTTGGTCTTACGAAGAAGGGACTTTAGAGAGACCGAAGTGGTTGTTTGTTCTAAAAAAAAGAAAAAAAAAAATGGAGTGAGGATGTATAGGGGGTTTAGGAAATCGTCAAGAACAGACAGAGTCGGAGAGGTCCGACCATGAGGAAGATTCTCAGTCGTGAAAAAGACTAGTTTTCACTACCTAAGTTGACGATTTCTGTGTCTCTTCTCCTTGAAGATTTATTGTAAGTAAAAAATTAAACCTACGTTAAAGTTTAACCTCAGTAAATAGGAATGTATTCACTACGAAGATGATAAATAATCGTCTTACGAAAATATTTAAGGTATCTTGAACATCTTACGTAGACCTTCCAATGAATCATGTCGTTAACACCTTGGTGACAGTCTATTCCATGCATGGTGTCAATTATCCTTCATTGATCAGTTAAAATAAATACTTAGTCGACTTACTACTGGTAAAGGAATTTCCTGGAAGAGCACGTTGTCCATGGACTGTTTCATATTGTAATTGTAGAACCAACAGACTTCTGTCATCAAGGTGTGGGGCCGGGGCCGGCGGGGGTCAACAATTAAAGTAACTTAATGGTAGATAAGTTTATAGAAAAACTAATTTAGGGTTTTAAACGTGGTGTAGGTGGAAGTATCCGTAATTTAACACCTACTTTTGCACACGTTGATAATAAAAATGGGTCATTCTAGTGAAAGAACAAGAAGGTGACATGATATTGCCCTTTTGATGTCTTTCGTTTTTTAGGGAGTGTTTGCTCCATTGTTTGTGATTACGATACCGACTCTCTCTTTGTATCTTCGGTGGTAAATAACCACGAAGTTCACACGATTGATTAAAGAATAGAATAAATTAGGATTTGACGAGTCCCATTGATAAAAATCGGGGTAGAATTATCCTATTAAAAGATAGTTACGTATCCCTTTTTCATCGAAAAATTTCGATTTTTGTCAGTATATATATATATATATTATATATGTATATATAAACCTACGTTGTGACAATTTACTTGTTGTTTTATTGATATTGGTGGTGGTGAGTTCAAGGAGAAAACGACGTAGGTAGTCTTTTTTTACGACAGTGTTTAAGGAGAGGGGGAGATATTTCACCCTAGGAAAGTATAGATTCGGTTAAAGTCTCCGACAGTTAAAGAGGAATATAAAGAAGAGTCCTAAGTGGACGGTGGAACGGAATGAGTAAACTGAAAGATGAAGACGAAAAGTGCACTTGACGAACACGATAAGAACTTCCTAAAATCTCTACCTGTAAAAGTACAGTTACTGGTCCATTTCTCGACTTAAAATTTTATTTCTACCCCTCCTCGGTTTCACCCCCTCTATAAGAAAATTTGAAAAGTATCAACTTTATATTATGGCTACATTTCTAAACGCCTATTTAAGTCACTTAATACCCGAACTCAACGGTAGTACTCCGTACATTCATGTTGTAGTAAAAGACAATCAAGAAACGGGAACCGACATATCAGTCCTTTCGAAGATTATCAGGTTTCATTGATTACTTCATTAGTGAAAATTTATGGAAAAGTCATACATCTTCTATAATGTTTCACTTCTTACTAAATAAAATCGGTAAGAACTTAGCATAGTCCTTTCTCTTTTTACACCCTTCAATCTAGTCGAAAAATACCTTAATTAGAGATTAACGAGTCTCAGATCTAAGGTCTAAAAGTACAGATAGGTCATGAGAACGGACCTTTTAGGGTACCTACCTCCTCGGACCATCCGATGTCAGGTACCCCAGTGCTTCTCAACCTGTACTGACTCACTGAAGTGAAAGTAAAAAGTGAAAGTACGTAACCTCTTCCTTTACCGTTGGGTGAGGTCACAAGAACGGACCTCTTAGGGTCCCCTGCCCCCTCGGACCACCCGACGGTAGATACCCCAACGTGTCTCAACCTGTACTGACTACACTGAATCGTCGTCGTCGTCGTCGTCCCCTGTTTTCTTCTAATTGTATGTTTTACGGTGAAAGTAAACGACGGACTACGATAAAAAAAAGAAACTGTGATACATTTTGATTTGTCCCACGTGACCCAAGAGTTCTTGTGATATTACTATAACTATAGAATGAGGATGGGTTGTTACTACTAGGTTCATCCTTCGACGGTAGTCTTATTAGTGACGTCTTGTTAGTATTTGATCTTTAATCACTACATTATGTCAGAAGTGTGTAAGGGGTTCAACTTCTGAAGAAGTAAAAAGGACCCTTCCTTGAAAAAAAAAATTACTTTGTGTAAAGAGGAAGACACAGTGAGGAGATGACCTAAAGGGATGGTGAAATAAGAATTTGTACCGGACTTGAAATTAAGAGATTAGGAGACTTATAAACTGGATGTCAGTATAAAACGTCGTGAACCGAACTATACCGTAGGAAGAACTGAAGGAAGAGAAGTATCGGGATGAAAAAGTAATAGGGTTTTCAAAAAGGTCCTTTATGAAGGATTATTTAGTAAAAGTGTCCTTAGGAAAGGAGTCGTAGACGAAAACTCCTTGGGGTTGACTCTATTCATATGTTTTTACACTTATGTAGACGACCAGTGTTATTAGATTAAACAGGTATACTTCGTGGATAAAATAAAATAAAAATAAAAAACCGTGACAGTTCTCCGTAATAATGTATCAATTATCGAATACAAGAGATACAATTTACAAAACACCCCAACTAAAGAGACCCCATAGAGAGGAAACCAAAAAGTTTAAATCGAATATTCTAATATTAGAATATGTTAAATCACGGAGTTTCTTGAAACGTCTGAGAGACTGAATAGAGTCGGAAAGTATCTGTGAAACTCTCTTTAATTTGTCAAATCCGTATTAACATGTTGGCCGATCTCCGTTTTCGACCTCACTCTTCGAAGAAGTCACGAAAAGATCGGTCATGTCTCACCACAGAAGCACGGTGTGATTCTTGTAAAATAAGGGAAATAGACGGAAATCATCTCTGTGTTTTGTCGACCAGTGGTAGGAAGGATAAGCCTATCTTTCACGTTCTTACTCGACCATTACTTTAGTGGAGGAAGAGACGTCAGATCACCCACTACTGAGGTGAATCTCCTCCTCGTTATCTCCCTTTGTGTGTTACGACGACCGGACAAAGGTATGTCAGACACCTATTATCTCGAGAAACTACAGACCATGTAAGTATTGGTGGTTTGAGCCGAAAGGTCAGTTGTCTTTCCGATAAAATGTGATGAAAACTACACTACTTTATTGAATCGATCTGCACCAATTAGTGTATCGACCACTAATACGGTACGTTCCTTTTAAGTAATTTTATTCGGTTCACGGAGATTTTTCTTGTTTCCTTTTGAGGAATCGTCCGTGTGTGTATCGACTGAGTGCACGAGACCGTGCTGAGCCAAAAAGTGGTAGGTGTAAGTGAAATAAAAGTATTGTACTTTGTATTCGTATTCGCGCAGCTGTTCTTAAGACGTAATGGACGGATTGAACGAATAACGAATAAGACACTCCGTCAGTATTAAACAGAGATGCCACAAGGTCTGTATAGACCGAAACTAGTGTGGCGGTCCGACTTGTGGCTGTCTAAGACCCTGATTTCGTCTCTTTCGAGAAAACATGTTTAAATTAGGGCGAATCCAGTAGACAAATAACGAAACAGGTCTTGTAGATCCAAAAGTTTACTAAACTGGTCATAGTGTTTACGTTTAGGATATTATTTGCTCTCATGGATGTCCTATCGTCGTAGTTTCCTTTTTGGCGAGACCCCTCTTGTCGGGACTGTTCAACCAAATAATCAAGTCGACCAAAATTTCTGGTCGGTTCCAGGACAAAAGTTGATCTAACAAATAATAAACGAGTCGAGAAAGTACTTTTATTCGTTTGATTTAGATAATCTCATCTAAAGAAAGATACTTTTCCTTTACGATTAAAAACATTTAGATTTACTTTTCTTTCGATTACTTTATACTATAAATTAGGTGTAAGTTTGTAAAGGATTTCGGACCTTTGACTTCACCACCGGAACTTTAATTCGATAACTAACATGACATACTAATGTAAGAAAAAAAAAACAAAAAAAATGGGAAATGGTATCCGATTTATTTTTTTATTTGACAGAAATTTATTGGATTCTTCACAAACCACCTGAGAGATTATAAGTAAACCTGTATCTCCCGTGACAACGTATTTTTGGTTGATTTCTGGTAACCTCTGGATTTTTCCATGTTAAAATTTTAAATCCTTAAGTTTCATTAAAATCCTTTTCAGTTGGTCACGATATGTTACTTAGTTCCGAAACACGAATCTATTGACCAGGAAAGTCCCCACTCATCCTGTGTGCACGCACGAGACAGTGAGTCAGAACAGGTTGAAAAACGTGAAAAACGCTGAGTACCTACCATAGGGTGGTCGAAGAGACAGGTCAATGAAAAGGTCGGTTCTTATGACCTCGCCCAACGGTAAAAGATGAGGTACCTCAGAAGGGTTGGCTCCCCGACTTGGGTACAGAGAACGGAGAGGACGTAACCGTCCACCTAAGAAATGGTAACCGGGGGACCCTTCGGTGTCGTCTGTTCAGTGGTCTTTTTGAGTTATGTTTTTTTTTTTTTTTTTTTTTCTCATACACAAGTTATTACCTACTTAAACAATTGACATAAATAAGAATTACGGTTATTTTAACTGTTGATGTTATCTCCTTCTTTTCTTCCCCTTTTTTTCTTCCTTTTATTTAGGTTTTCTTAGATGTCTCGTTCAGTTTTTTATTCTTATTATTTACAAAAAGAACTTTTTTTTTATTTATTTATTTTTATTTTATAGTTGTCCACTAATTTTCAAATGAAAGTCTACAAAAGTCACGGACATAGTAACATTCTTACTGTTCCTTTGATTCATTCGTAAGACAAGGGTTCAAAGGAGAAGATATTTTACTCCGAGTCCTGAAGTGACCACCAGGTCATCAATTCTTAGACGGAAGGTAGTGACCCCTAAGTCCAAACTAGGGTCCAGTCATTTGATTCTAGGGTGTACGAAGTCCCGTTGGTTCGGGTCCGGGGCGTTGTCGACTCGGACGTATGAAACCTTGGGAACACGGCGTTGATCTCAACGGTCCCGCGGCGTCACTTTCTCGGGTATACGAGGGTGTTTCTGAGGTGGTATGGTGTTGATTCTGCGTTGCGTCGTTTCAATTAAAAAAGAAAATTTACTGCTCCGAGTAAGTGAGTTTGTTATAAATATACCAAACGTGATTCACGGTGCCCTAAATTTCACCACTCGGTGACCTCACCGACTTTGACCTCAAAGTCGAAATCGTAGTCAGGAAGGTTTCTTGTGGGTCCTGACTAGAGGAAATCCTACCTGACCAACCTAGAGGAACGTCAGGTACCCTGAGAGTTCTCAGAAGAGGTTGTGGTGTCAAGTTTTGGTAGTTAACAAGCCGCGAGTCGAAAGAAGTGTCAGGTCGAGAGTGTAGGTATGTACTGATGTCCTTTTTGGTATCGGAACTGATCTGCCTGGAAACAACCGTTTCATTACAGAGACGAAAACTTATACGATAGATCCAACCAGTATTGAAAGGAAGGTTCCTCATTCGTAGAAAATTAAAGTACCAACGTCAGTGGTAGACGTCACTAAAACCTCGGGGGGTTTTTTATTTCAGACTGTGACAAAGGTGACAAAGGGGTAGATAGAGAGTACTTCACTACCCTGGTCTACGGTAATAGAAGTAAAAGACTTACAACTCGAAATTCAGTTGAAAAGGGGAGAGGAGAAAGTGAAAGTAGTTCTCCGAAAAATCAAGGAAAAGTGAAAGACGGTATTCCCACCACAGTAGACGTATAGACTCCAATAACTATAAAGAGGGTCGTTAGAACTAAGGTCGGACACGAAGAAGGTCGGGTCGTAAAGAGTACTACATGAGACGTATATTTATTCAATTTAATCGTCCCATTGTTATATGTCGGAACTGCATGAGGAAAAGGTTAAATCTTGGTCAGACAACAAGGTACAAGTCAAGATTGACAACGAAGGACTGGACGTATATCCAAAGAGTTCTCCGTCCAGTCCACCAGACCATAAGGGTAGAGAAAGTCTTAAAAGGTGTCAAATAACACTAGGTGTGTCAGTTTCCGAAACCGTATCAGGTATTTCGTCTTTCCCTACAAAAAGACCTTGAGAGAACGAAAAAGGTACTGGGTCGTCTACAACCGTTAAAGTAGAGACCAAGGAGAAGGAAAAGATTTTGGTCGAACTTGTAGACCTTCAAGTGCTAAGTGTATAACGACTTCGGACCGAACCTCTTTAAACTCGTGATGAAATGATCGCACACTCTACTTCCGTTAACACACCATCAAACTCGTAAGAAACCGTAACGGACAGAAACTCTAACCTCACTTTTGACTGGTAAAGGTTCGGACACCAGTGACGACTCAAAAGGTTTAAACGACCGTATAGCTAACTGTAATCTACTGAATTTAACCGGGTCCATCTGTTCTAGTCTTGAAGAGTTAAAAAAAACACGTCACCTAGTAAAACGGTCAGACAATTGTGGAGAGTTTTAATCATAAAAATTTATATATTTTATGTTACATTTCTTAATTCTTCCTTTTGTTCATATAATTTAAGGTTAATAGTTTTATAAAAACTTTATACACTAATTATCTAATTTATTGTTTTAAATCACATTTGTCATAAAACTTTATAGACGTGTTTGAAATTTTACTATACTGTCATAGACTCTATTGTGACTTCTTTTTTTAGATTGTCTTAGTTGATTTTCTCTTAATCAAGAATATTTAGACAAAGAAAAAAAAAATTCAAAAAATGAAAAAATTAAAATTTTAGAAATTAAGAATGTCCGCAAGGGTTTGTACTGGGGGGGGAGGGTGGAGGGAGGGGTATTGTAGAGACACCCAGTAGGGGTACGTGGTCGGGGTTCGTACGACATAGGACGCAGTATTTAGACAAAGTTTATCGTTACAATCGTAGTGTTTTAAACTTAAAATCGTAGCGTGTTAAAGTTTCTTCATTACTAATTTCTATACAATCGTTTATACCGATCACATTATACTGAACCCGTAATTTTCTATTTAAAGACACTAGCTATAGTATTTCTCAATGTACCTTAAATGGTCCTTTACGTTAGTTTACGAATCCACACTACACCTGAAAATTGTAAGAAACGTCACAACCTTTGGATATCCTCCCAATTACCTCTGTCGTGAAGTTAAAAATGAAGAACCTGTTTTAGTTGTCCGTAAGGAGTAGTTCCTTCATTCTGGTCTTCGTTTCTGTTCTGTCAATCATTCGTTCCTTAGAATATTTAGACCTATATTTATGATAATTAAAAACGTCCTTGCACTCCGTTCATCTCTCACTTATATCAACGTAAATCATGTACTTCTTGAATTCTGTCTGGGGGCGTGGGGTTGGGGTATTCCTCGTTACCCTATCAGGTACACTCTTTCATAGAACGTTGACTCATCCGTTAAACCCAAAAATAATATGGTTTTATGCACGACGATAAACGGTTACATCCCGAAGGACCATCGAGTCTACCATCTCTTAGACGGACGTTACGTCCTCTGGACCCAAAGTAGGGACCCAACCCTTCCAAGGGACCTCTTCCTTTAACGTTCGGCGACGTTATAAGAACGGATCTCTTAAGGTACCTGTCTCCTTGGACTGACCAATGTCAGGTACCCCAGTGTTTCTCAACCTGTACTGTTTCACTGATTCTATATGTATGTGTATGTAAACGGTCGCACCTGATTATTCCTAATTGATTTCAATTAAGAATTAAAAGTCCATAACGTTGTATTATCCTATAAGACGTATTATTCTAGGGAAAAAAGGAACCAAACCTAAAAAGTAGAAAAATAAAGGAGAACAGGTATGAGGACATGAAGACGAAAGAAGAAAGGACTAAAGGATAAAGAGTATGATGAGATAAATTATGGTCAGTACGGATTTGGATGAGGAGGGAAAGAACAGATATAAAAAGAAGGAAGACGACGGGGAAGAGAAGTGAACGAGTAGTGACGAGAGGATGTGGAGAAGTCGAGTCGGAGTTACAAGTAAAAGTGACACTGGGCTGTTTTGCCTCACACGAATCAACGTCCGAACAAAAAGGTTTGTTAAGGTCTTGTGAAACTAGAATGTCTCTGGACGGGTTGGTCCTGTAAAGAAACTTGAGTCACGGAAACCGAAAAGAGTTATCGAGAAGAATTGAAGACGGATATTAAAACGTAAGGGATCTTAAGGTGAACAACTTTCCACGGTCAACATGTCTACGGTTTATAAACTCCAAAACAATACACTAATCTTTGAACCTGTAAAATTTAGTTCCTTAAAATCGTCACGAGATCACGAATTTACTCAGAATTACTTATGTATAAGTTCTGAATCTCGTTTTTTTCTATTTTGAAAGTATATTTTTTCGTTCTTTGTTACCGTTTATACTTTACCTACAAATATCTACGAGTATAATTTAACCAAGAACGGTCTCGTTACGTTTTCGAAAGAATCGAGACGTTTTAAGGTGACATTGAGGAAGGGAGTTTAACATTTCATTTCGGTGAATTGCTAAAATATTTTAGATAGAAATGGTAAGAGTACACAAATAAATTTGACCTAATATTAATTCTACTTTAACACCATATTTCTTCTAATCTTCTAATATTGTACCTTTTTATAGTTTTCCGAAGTATTATCGTTCAGGATTTTTCCTTATAACTTCATAAATCAGTGTAACTGGGTCTTTTCAATTATTATTTAAATGTATAATATAATTAGTTCTGAAAAAATAAACGTTTGATCTTTGTTACATTGAGTTCATAATAATTAAGAGGGAGGTGTAATATGAATTTCTCGACTAGATTTCTACAATAGACCTCTCCCTAAAATTTTTTATACTAACTTGGGGGGTCCGTTGGTGTTGTACTTTACTAAACACCGAGACGTAAGAATGGTGTCACCAATCTCTACACTTTTTGACCCTACCAGGGATGTCTTTACGTCGAGAGACCTAGTGAAAAGAACTAATTTTTTTTATTTTTTCTTCTCTTTGTTCCCCTTCCTCTATTTAATGTAAAAATAACACATACCTTTTTAAGAGATTCAAGAAAGTCCTTCCTCCCTTCCTTCCCTCCTTCGTTTCAGTCTATCCGTTCTTTTCTAAAAGAAGAGAGAAAGTAACTTTCAACTTGGATTTTCTATGAGATTATTCTAAACCAGAAACCTTACATAAACAAATTTAACATGACTCAAGTCAATACGGACTCTAGACCTGTGACGACGAGGATCTCCTCCTTCTAACTCACACACACGGGAAACGCTTGCAAGACCATTCGACTCTTTTTTGACAGGAGACGTTTAGCAGGGTAGGAACCGTAACCGACCTTGGACTTTAAGATACACAATTTTTAAATAGGAAAATAGACTTCGAACACAAAATTGTTTGAAGTGGATAAAAAGGGGGGTGTTAAACAGGTACCGGATCTAGAGAACTTAGGTATAGTATGACGTGATTTCTGTGTATAAGGACGTATAAAAAATTGATTTATTTATAGATAGCTCTATTGTAGATACCTCAAAAATGATACACGTTCTCAGACCACTATGGGTCGTACGCGTACACACGCGTGTGTGGGGTGTGTGTATGTGTGTGTGACTTGAGACCACAAGTAAGTGGGTTGGAAGAAAGTCATTCATCAATGGTTCAAAGATTATACACGTGTCATTTTCGGACCCACGATTCTTATGACTTTACTTATGATTTCTTTTAAATAGTAAAAAGTACTTCGAATAAAAGAAACCCTCTACTCTCTTTATTCTCTTTTTACAGTACCACGACAGTATATTTTTTACCGTAAATTCTAGTCCTTTACTTTTCTCACCTGGATAGTGAACGTTTGACTTACTTTTTTGACAAATAAGTGTTTTCAAACCCTTTTCTCGTAAAGTTGATCTCAAATTTTTGAGTCTCTGTCTTTCTTCAGATCATATAGCTTTATTCCCGATGGATACGATATTCCGAAGTAGTCTCACTCGACCTTCGTCTTACCATACTCAAGTCCCATCACTCCATCCATTGTCGGACTACTACTTCCCTCAATACCCAACACCCTACTGTAGACTTAAAGTTTCACACGACTCTTTGGTGACATCGCTAAAATTCGTCTTTTCACTACTCTATTTTATACACGAAAGTTTAAAAATAAGAAGGACTTTTTATTTGATACGAGGACGTATGGTACTACGCTGTTTGACTGAGTAAACTTTTCTGGGACTACGACCCTTTCTAACTTCCACCCTCCTCTACCCCTGCCGTCTTCTACTCTACCAACCTACCGTAGTCCCTAAACTACGTGCACTTAAACTTATCCGAGGTCCTCAACCACTACCTGTCCCTTCGGACCGTACGACGTCAGGTACCCCAGCGTTTCTCAACCTGTGTTGACTCCGTGACTTGACGTATAGTTTACGGGTTTTCCAATAACGGTCAAAGTAAAGACAAATTCTCATCTTTCGGTGTTGACTAATGAAAGTGGGATTCTTGTTCTTTTGTCTTTTAGATGTTGTAGTATTGACAGAACTTAGGTAGTCTCTAGACTCCAGTGTTTCGTTTTTCGTTTGTCCTAAGGTTCCTCAATGTCTGTGGAAACTTCTCTCTACTCTGAGTAACTGATAAAATGGAAACCGTCTCATACCTTTTCTACTGAAGGTATCTTTAATTATTTATTGGTCGATTTTGACATTGTGTTATGTCTTCCGATTTACACCCGATCGTGTAGTCAAATCGTTCGGGCTCTCGAGGTTTGTGTTACCATCATTAATGAGTGGGCGTAAAAAAAGTACCCGGAGATCCACTAGAACTAAAGGGACCATTTCGTAGACGGATGTTAAACCCTCTGGGCCGAAGTTAGGGACCTAACCCTTCTAGGAGACCTCTTCCTTTACCGTTGGGTGAGGTCATAAGAACGGACATTTTAGGGTACCTACCTCCTTGGACCATCCGATGTCAGGTACCCCAGTGTTTCTCAGTCTGTACTGACTCGTTGAAGTGAAGAGAGGTGAAGATCCAATAGAATTCTTTTTACCCACGTCCTCTTGGGCAAATCACCGTGTGTATACTTTCTTCCTGTTCTTGTGATGTGTAAGAAGTCTAAGACAAAAGTACGGTAACTCTTTCGCCGTCGTTTAGAAGACGAGGATCCTGAGTTATGTTCGGTTCGGTGATCTCTTTCCCATCCTTTGGGAGGAAAAACAGCCTCGTTCTCCGTTTCTAAGTAACGAAGACCCCCTTCGTATCTTTGTTTTCGTCAGACAGGGAACTCCCTTCCCGTTCCTTTAGGGGTCCGAGTCTTAGAACTGGTGTTTCGTCGTCTTTTGAGAAAGGAAGGACTCTGGACAGTTTCTATCTACTACAAAGTGACAGTGCCCTCCTTATACGTCCTTACCACTTCTCTGTGGTAGAGAATTTGAGTTTGAGTTTCTGAGACGAACTCTGATTTAGACCTGGTCCTCTTATCTCTCTACGTAACGAAGTTGGTGTTCGAATAATACCCGATGGTTTGTTATTGTTACGTGTGTTCATAAACAACTTCTCTACGATGTGTGATACCCGAAAGGTCCACGGTGATCACCATTTCTTGGGTGGTCTGTATTTTCTACGACCAAGTCAGAGACACAACCGTTCTAGGGGACCTCTTCCCGTACCTTTGGGTGAGGGTATAAGAATTGACCTCTTATGGTATCTGTCTCCTCGGACCGGCCGATGTCAGGTGTCCCAGTGTTTCTCAACCTGTACTGACTTCGTTGAATCGTACGTATACGATACAGACACACGAGTTCAATACAGGTTAAGAAACAATGAAGTACCTGACATCGGGTGGTCGGAGGAGACAGGTACCTCAAAAGGTTCGTTCTTATGACCTCACCCAACGGTAAAGGATAAGGTTCCTTAGAAGGGTTGGGTCCCTAGGTTGAGTACAGAGGACGTAGAGGACGCAACCGTCCGTCTAAGAAGTGGTGACCCAGTGGATGAATACGAGTACGAATCAACGATTCAACACGGACTGAGAAACGTTGGGGTACCTGACATCGGGTGGTCCGAGGAGACAGGTACCCTAATAGGGTCGTTCTTATGACCTCACCTAACGGTAAAGGAAGTGGTCCCTTAGAAGGACTAGGTTCTTAGTTTGGACACAGAGGACGTAAAGTCCATCTAAGAAATGACCTATTTAGTGACCCCTTCGGGGTGACACGATGGGCCCTTCGAGGGTTAAAAAGACCGTTACGTCGTACATCCTAAAATCAAGGGACTGGTCCACAACTTTGACGTAGGGGACGTTACCTTCACGACTCAGAATTAATGACCCGGTGGGCTAAGGAGACAAATTTTCTACAGTGGTCATTAACCCTTGAATCTCTTTCGGTGAGTCACAACGAGCCCATAAATCCTAGATAACTTTTGACGTCTACCTTGTCTTCCTGTTTTAGTTTGGTTGGTTGATTGGAAACCGTGGGACCGTGGTGTGGTTCGTATTCTCCTGTCTTTGGATAGTAACCTTCTTAGAATTCAAACACCACGTGACTTACACTGTTGTCGTTGGTGTTTGAGATAACGATCGATTTGAGAACTTATCTGACCGAGTTTAAAGGTGTGATCGTCAGAGTGTCTTCCTCTGTGTTCGGGTAAAGATCCATACGATGACGATGACGATTCAGCGAAGTCAGCACAAACTGAGACACGCTGGGGTATCAGCCGTCGGGTGGTCCGAGGGGGTAGGGACCCTAAGAGGTCCGTTCTTGTGACCTCACCCAACGGTAAAGGAAGAGGTTACTTACTTTCACTTTTAACTTTCACTTCAGCGAGTCAACACAGGATGAGAATCGCTGGGGTACCTGACGTCGGGTGGTCCGGAAGAGGATGAAGATCCATATTTATGGTAAATAAAGGTTAAGTTGACTAACGGTACTTTATACTATAAATCGTAGGTTAACTTTAAGTCAAGTCAAGTCAGCGAGTCAAGGTTGAGAAACGTTGGGGGACTTAACGTCGTGTGGTCCTGGGAGACAGGTAGTGGTTGAGGGTCTCAAGTGAGTCTGAGTACAGGTAACTCAGTCACTACAGTAGGTCGGTAGAGTAGGACAGTAGGGGAAGAGGAAGACGAGGGTTAGGGTGTGTAGTAGTCTCAGAACAGGTTACTCAGTTGACAAGCGTACTCTACCGGTTTCATGACCTCGAAGTCGAAATCGTAGTAAGGAAGGTTTCTTGTGGATCCCGACTAGAGGAAGTCTTACCTGACCAACCTAGAGGAACATCAGGTACCCTGAGAGTTCTCAGAAAAGGTTGTGGTGTCAAGTTTTCGTAGTTAAGAAGTCGTGAGCCGAAAGAAGTGTCAGGTTAAGAGTGTAGGTATGTACTAGTGACCTTTTTGGTATCGGAACTGATCTACCTGGAATCATCCATTTCATTACAGAGACGAAAACTTATACGACAGATCCAACCAGTATTGAAAGGAAGGTTCCTCATTCGCAGAAAATTAAAGTACCGACGTCAGTGATAGACGTCACTAAAACCTCGTGGGGTTTTATTTCAGACTGTGAAAGGTGACAAAGACGTACATAAAGGGTTCTTCACTACCCTGTTCTACGGTACTAGAAACAAAAGACTTACAATCCTATGTAAAATTTTTTTTCCGCCCCCCTTTCCCGTTCCTTTTTTCTTTTCTAGGTAAGAGTTTTCTATTTCGTTAATTGTCTTCCTCTGAGTTCTTACTGAGTACACTTTTATTAGTCTTTGAAATTTTATTGATATACATGATATAATTTCGGGATCTCTTCCTTTACCGTTGGGTGAGGTCGTAAGAACGGACCCTTTAGGGTACCTGTCTGTTCGGACCGACGGATGTCAGGTACCCCAACGTTTTCTCGACCTGTGTTGAATCACTGATTTATGGTTCGTTTTTATATAATTTCTCAAATCATCTTTTGTATTTATAGTACGTCTTTATTTACCCCTTAGATTCGTTTCTACCTATGATGTTTTTTACAGTTTATGTCTTCACACTTTAAATATTTTAGATTAATCCACAGTTCTTAAGGAAACTATCGGAATAGTTTTCTAATACGTCGGTTCCTATCTTTGTTACGTGAATCTGGACTCCTTTCCATTTCTCTTAATGGGTTTTACTTTGACTTTTTTCCTTTTTTGTTTGTTTGTTTTTTGGTCACATGATCTCAATACTCTGTCATAGTCAAATTACCTATTCATTCAGTTCAGGGTCTTCTTTTTTAATCCTCCGACCTCTTTTTAGACTTCTTTATATTGAAATCTTAAAAGATTTTGATTACTTTATGATGTTTGGTGTGTAGGTTTTTCGAGTCTCTTGTGGTTCGTCCTATTTATGTTTACCCTTTTTTCATATGTGTTCATTCTTTTCATTCTACACACCTTCTGAAGAGTAAATTAATATGATCGGTCTATCTTACTGTAGAAATTTAATGACTGTACTGATGGTGTATCGATAGTTGAGTCTTAACATACGGGTAATTTTACGCAATATCTTTACTACCGTTTGATTTCTGAAGAAGTCTGTCTCTTTTCGACTTTTTCAAGTAACGATCGTCTATGTTTAGTGTTTTATATACTTTCCTTCAAAATTCTGTCTTTCTCTTATTATGTTTACCTTTAAACCTAGATATTTCTTATGGTCTTTATCATTCTACGTTCATTTATATTTTCTGAAAAAAAGTATAAAAATTTATCCGACTATATTTTCTATTAACTCACGAATTATTTTTATCATTGTTTTATAACACCACACATATGATATCCTTCTTCACTTCACATGTCAGTTTTGTTCTTCTTGTCCTTCATTTCCTACATATTATAAATGATGACGTTTCAGGAGTGTGAACTTCACCATTTTATGATAAACTTCAATCTAAAAAATGTTTAATAAATATAATAAATAAAGTATTTAACAGATACAATATTTGAACTCTCGTTTGTGTATGTATATATATTACTTGGACACTGAATGAAATACACGGTTATCCCTGAAACTTCTACAGTCATTCAATTTTTATTTCCCGATATCCTTCTGTATGTTACTTTTATCATTAATTATCCTTCTACTTTACTACCAATATCATTACAATTTGTTTTCAGAATTTCTCCAAATCATCCTTAAGAATTTTTTTTTTTTTTTTGTTGATAAGGTGTTTTATCTTTGGTTCTATCCTAAAGGTTTGATTAAAATACTCCGGTCATGATGACTATTCTTTGGTGTTTGTGTGTTTTTTTATACGTCCTCCTTTTTTTTTGGATATTTCGTTATAAATAGGTAGTATTTGTGTTTTTTAAGAATGGTTTTATAAATGGTTAACTTAGGTCATTATTCATTCTTTTTATTGAATAGTACTGGTTCAATCTAGATGGTATTCTTACATCTCAACCGAATGTATTTTTCAGTTAGTTACATTAAGTGGTATAGTTGTCTCATTTTTTCTTTTTTAGAATAGTTCTCTACGTTTTTTTTCAGAAAACTGTTTTAAGTTGGAGAAAAGTATTATTTAACCCCGAAGGGACTATCGAGTCAACCATTTCTTAGGTGGACCTTACGTCCTTTGGGACCAAGTTAAGGACCCAACTTTTCTAGGGGACGTCTTCCCTTTCCCGTGGGTGAGGTCATAAGACCGGACCTCTTAAAGTACCTGACATGTCAGGTACCCCAGTGTTCCTCAAATTGTGTTGACTCGTTGAAAATGAATGAATAAGTATTGTTTTCCTTTTAAAAGTCTTTTAACGTACAATTTCTCCTGAAAAAGTTTGACTATTTCCTGCAGATTTCGTAGATGTGCACGGTAGTGCGAATGCCATTTTCTGCCTTACGAAAGGAGATTCTGGTCTTTTTTTTACGGTAGAAAGTGATGAAGATAAATTGTAACATGACACGTTATTGTTTCTTTGGTTACTTCATGTGTCAAACCTTTCTTTCTTTTGACAAAATTAAGTGTCTGTTGTACCGACTGATATAGCTTTTACGATTTTTTTTTATTTTTTTTATTTTTTCTATTATTTTGTCTTAATCATTTACCCAAATCGGTCAAGAGTTTCTCTGTTCCAGTCACATTTTGAAAATATATGATCACTACTTGTTGACCTTTAACTTTAATTTTGTGTTTATGATGAATGTTATGGTAGTTTTTGTATCTTATAAATCTCCGTTTCGATTGTTTTATACACGTTCTATACTCTCTTTAATTTCTTCCGGATTTATTTACCCTTATTTATGGTATAAGTACCTAAATTTTCGAGTTATAATAAGTGTATAGTTAAGAAGGGATTGACTAGATGTCTAAGTTCTGTTGAAGGTAGTTTTGAGGATGTCCTAAAAACATTTGGTCCGTTAGATAAAGATATAGATAATACTTTTTTTACTTCCTTGACCTTTTGATCTTTCTGTTTACACCTTTTGAGTGTGATCGATTATAGTTCTGATTCATAGTACCATACCATGACCATGTTACTATCTGTACCTCAAGTAAAATAGTCTTATTTTTCAGGTCCTTTTCCGTCGGAAGACTCCCCTATTTTGTTATCGTTTACTTCGTTGACTGTTTGTTGATTAGAGTTTTTATATGTTCGTTGAATACGTCGAGTTGAGGTCTTTTTATTTACTGGGTTAGTTTTTTACCCGGTTTCTTGATTTATACGTAAAGAGGTTTCTTCTGTATGCCTACCGATTGTTTGTGTACTTTTCTACGAGTTGTAGTGAGTAATAATCTCTTTACGTTTAGTTTTGGTGTTACTCCATGGTGAAGTGTGGTCAGTCTTACNACCGACGCTAGGTTTTCAGATGTTCGTTATTTACGACCTCTCCTACACCTCTTTTCCCTTAGGAGAATGTGACAACCA
This sequence comes from Capra ibex, assembly GCA_006410555.1. Lineage (NCBI taxonomy): Eukaryota > Metazoa > Chordata > Mammalia > Artiodactyla > Bovidae > Capra > Capra ibex. Next base: position 43,070,861 of record SJYO01046538.1, on the reverse strand, counting down.
CCCTTACGTTTGATCATGTCGGTGATACCTTTTGTCACACCTCTAAGGAATTTTTTAACGTTTATCTCGACGGAATACTGGGTCGTTAGGGTGACGACCCGTATGTGTGGCTCCTTTGGTCTTGACTTTCTCTGTGTACATGGGGTTACAAGTAACGTTGTGACAAATATTATCGGTCCTGTACCTTTGTTGGATCTACAGGTAGTCGTCTACTTACCTATTCTTTCGACACCATGTATATGNACCTCATAATGAGTCGGTAATTTTTCTTATGTAAACTTAGTCAAGATTACTCTACCTACTTTGACTTCGGCTAATATGTCTCACTTCATTCGGTGTTTCTTTTTGTGGTTATGTCATATGACTGTGTATATATACCTTAAATCTTACTACCATTACTACTGGGACATACGTTCTGTCGTTTTCTGTGTGTCTACATATCTTGCCTGAAAACCTGAGACTCCCTCTCCCTCTCTCACCCTACTAACCCTCTTACCGTAACTTTGTACATATGATAGTACATTCTTTACTTCGTGGTCAGATACAAGCTGTGTCCTATGTCCAACGAACCCCGACCACGTACCCCTACTAGGTCTCTCTACTATACCCCACCCTCCACCCTCCCCCTAAGTCCTAACCCTCGAACATATGTGGGCACCACCTAAGTACAGTTACATACCGTTTTGGTTATGTCATAACATTTCATTTTATTTCATTTTTAATTTTCAGGTCCTTTTTGTGGGTTTGAATTCAAAGAATGTTTCAAAAGTTACATTAAGTTATCTCATTTTCATTACGAGGTTATTTGTCACGTCTCGTTAACCTACAAGTGGTTTTTTATTTATTTGCAAGTTGAACATGGTATACACTTTGAGTTGAACTTCACCTGGGATCTGGATTTACGGATTTTAATGTTTTGAAGGTCAATCTTTTACATCTTGACAAGAGTATGAACCTTGTCCGTTTATAATAAAATAAGTCCTATGTTATACGTTTAATATTATTTTAATTTTTTACCATATATTCTGAAATATTTTTAATTCTACAAACAAGAAATTTTCTAGAACAAATTTTTCGACTTTCCATTCTGTCTCTAACCCTCTTTTATAAACGTTTTGTGTGTAAACTATTTCTTTAAAATGGGGTTTATATGTGTTTATACACACACACATATTTCACGAATGTTGTTGTCACTCTTCTTTGTATCTGATTACATTTTCACCCGTTGTGAAACTCGTTAGTAAATAGGTTTTCTTCTCTATACCAACCTTCTATGTGATACTATCCCGTAAGACGTAGGAATCAATAATACTTTTACCTTTAATTTATTTTTTTATGGTATTGTAAGGATGACCTGATTTTATTATCATTATCGTCGTCGTTATTATTATTTTTTTGACATTATGTTTTATGGTCGGTTTTTATACTTCAACAATGTTGAGACTTTGTGACAATCATCCTCACTATCTGTAAAAAAATTTTGACAAATCATGAAAATGTATTTTAATTTAAGTGTGAATAGTATACTGGATCGTTAGGATATAATCTATAAATAAGTTCTCTTTACTTTTATATACGGGGGAATTCACTTGCGTAGTACTATCTAAACTCGTAATACCGAAGGTCTTAAGGAATGAACTTAGTCAAAAGACTAGGATAACAATTGTTTAATGGTGTTTTAGTCAACAAATTTTATTATGGGTAATAATGAAGTGTTAAATATCCAGCTTTCGGACCTAACATACGATATCCCAGAGTGGTCCAGTTTTAGTTCCATCACTTTCACGACCTCAGAAAAAAAAAAATTAACTATAAATGACCTTCATATCAACGAAATGTTACAACACAATAATCATTAAGGATGATATATGGTTTCTATTAGTCGATATGTATATTTATCTAAGATAGAAAACACCAAAAATGAAAGGTAAAGTAAATTCAAGTCAGCGAGTCAGTACAGGTTGAAAAACGTTGGGGTGCTTAGCGTCGTGTGGTCCGGAGGGACAGGTAGTGGTTGACGACCTCAAGTGGGTTTGAGTACAGGTAGCTCAGCCACTACGGTAAGTCGGTAGAGTAGGAGACAGCAGGGGAAGGCGAGGACGGGGGTTAGGGAGGGTCGTAGTCTCAGAAAAGGTTACTCAGTTGAGAAGCGTACTCCACCGGTTTCATGACCTCAAAGTCGAAATCGTAGTCAGGAAGGTTTCTTGTGGGTCCTGACTAGAGGAAATCCTACCTGACCAACCTAGAGGAACGTCAGGTTCCAAGAGAGTTCTCAGAAGAGGTTGTGGTGTAAAGTTTTGGTAGTTAAGAAGCCACGAGTCGAAAGAAGTGTCAGGTTGAGAGTGTAGGTTTGTACTGATGACCTTTTTGGTATCGGAACTGATCTACCTGAAAACAACCGTTCATTACAGAGACGAAAAGTTATACGATAGATCCAACCAGTATTGAAAGGAAGGTTCCTCTTTCGCAGAAAATTAAAGTACCGACGTCACTTGTAGACGTCACTAAAACCTCGGGGGGTTTTTATTTCAGACTGTGACAAAGGTGACAAAGGGGTAGATAAAGGGTACTTGACTACCCTGGTCTACGGTACTAGAAGTAAAAGACTTACAACTTGAAATTCGGTTGAAAAAGGGAGAGGAGAAAGTGAAAGTAGTTCTCCGAAAAATCGAGGAGAAGTGAAAGACGGTATTCTCATCACAGTAGACGTATAGACTCCAATGACTCTAAAGAGGACCGTTAGAACTAAGGTCGAACACGAAGAAGGTCGGGTCGCAAAGAATACTACATGAGACGTATATTCAATTTATTCGTCCCACTGTTATATGTCGGAACTGCATGAGGAAAAGGATAAACCTTGGTCAGACAACAAGGTACAGGTCAAGATTGACAACGAAGGACTGGATACATATCAAAAGAGTTCTCCGTCCAGTCTACCAGACCATAAGGGTAGAGAAAGTCTTAAAAGGTGTCAAATAACACTAGGTGTGTCAGTTTCCGAAACCGTATCACTTATTTCGTCTTTATCTATAAAAAGACCTTGAGAGCGAAAAAGCTACTAGGGCGCCTACAACCGTTAAACTAGAGACCAAGGAGAAGGAAAAGATTTTGGTCGAACGTGTAGACCTTCATATGTCAAGTACATAACGACTTCCGACCGAACCTATTAAAACTCGTAATGAAATGATCGTGCACTCTACTTCCGTTAACACGCCATCAAACTCGTAAGAAACCGTAACGGACAGAAACTCTAACCTTACTTTTGACTGGAAAAGGACAGGACACCGGTGACGACTCAAAAGGTTTAAACGAACGTATAACTCACGTCGGGACAGTGTCGTGGTAGAAAGTCGTAAACTTTATCGAGGTGACCTTAAGGTAGTGGAGGTGATCGAAACAAGTATCACAACGAAAGATTCCGGGCGAACTGAAGTGTAAGGTCCTACAGACCGAGATCTCACTAGTGTGGTAGTACTAATAGAACCAGAACTTCTAGAAAAAACATATCAAGAAGACACATAAGAACGGTGGAGAAGAATTATAGAAGACGAAGACAATCCAGGTATGGTAAAGACACGAAATAACTCGGACAGAAACGTACTTTACAAGGGAACCATAGACATTAAAAGAACTTCTCTAGAGATCAGAAAGAGTAAGACAACAAAAGGAGATAAAGAAACGTAACTAACGACTCCTTCCGAAAGAATAGAGAGGAACGATAAGAAACCTTGAGACGAAAGTCTACGAATATAGAAAGGAAAAGAGGAAACGAAAAGTGAAGAGAAGAAAAGTGTCGATAAACATTCCGGAGGAGTCTGTCGGTAAAACGGAAAAAAGTAAAGAAAAGATACCCCGACGAGAACTAAGGACAGAGGACATGTTACAGTGTTTGGAGGCAGGTATCAAGTAGTCCATGAGATAGATAGTCTAGATCAGGGAATTTAGATAAAGAGTGAAGGTGACATATTAGTATTTAATAAACTAATCCAGTAAGAACTTACCAGATCACCAAATGGGATGAAAGAAGTTAAATTCAGACTTAAACCGTTATTCCTTGAGTACTGGACTCGGTGTCAGTCGACGACCACAACAAAAGTGACTGACACAACTCGAAGAGGTAGAAACTGACGTTTCTTATATTAGTTAGACTAAAACTACAACTGGTAGACCACTACAGGTACACATCTCAGAAGAGAACACAACAAACCTTCTCCGACAAATGATACTGGTTACGAAGTATCAGTACGGCAAACCCCGGTGGGTTCTACCTGTCCAGTACCACCTCTCCAGACTGTCTTACACCAGGCGACCTCTTCCCTTACCATTTGGTGAAGTCATCAGAACGGAACTCTTGGGGTCCTTGTCATACTTTTCCGTTTTACTATCCTATGACTTTCTCCTTGAGGGGTCCAGCCATTCACGGGTTATACGATGACCTCTAGTCACCTCTTTATTGAGGTCTTTCTTACTTCACTACCTCGGTTTCGTTTTTGTTATGGGTCAACACCTACACTGACCACTATCTTCGTTCCAGACTACGACATTTCTCGTTATAACGTATTGACCTTGCAATCCAGGTACTTAGTTCCGTTTAACCTTCACCAGTTTGTCCTCTACCGTTCTCACTTTTAACTGAACAATCCTTAGTCGTTTGAATTTACTGACCTTACCCACTTAAATTGAGTCTACTGGTAATATAGATAATGACACGCGTCCTTAGGGAATCTTCTTTACCTCATCGGTAGTACCAGTTGTTTACTCAGACTTTACATCATGAACCTACGTTGGAGCTTTTACTGTCTTACTAGAGACAAGCAAAGGTTCCGTATGGTAAATTATAGTGTCATTAGGTTCGGATACGGGGTTAGTCATTGTGACTTCTTCGACTTCAACTTACCAAGACACTTCTGGATGTTCTGGAAGATCTTGATTGTGGGTTTTTTCTACAGGAAAAGTAATATCCCCTGACCTTACGTTTTCATCCTTCAGTTCTTTGTGGACCTCATTGTCCGTTCAAACCGGAACCTTATGTCTTACCTCATCCCGTTTCCGACTATCTGAAAACGGTACTCTTGAAGGGTAAATCCAGTAGTGTTTCACCAACTCAACTCAAGGGAAACGATATGTCATACAAGAGTGACCATAGATAAAATAGTCAAACCAAGTCAAGTCAGTGATTCAGTATAGACTGAGAAACACTGGGGTGCTTGACTCGTGCGGTCCGAAGGGACAGGTAGTGGTTGAGGACATCGGATCAGTTCAAGTACACGTAGTGTAGTCACTACGGTAGATTGGTATAATAGGAGATAGCAGGGGAATAGGAGGGTGGAAGTTAGAAAGGGTCGTAGTCCCAGAAAAGTTTACTCAACCAAGAAGTGTAGTCCACCGGTTTCATAACCTCAAAGTCGAAGTCGTAGTCAGGAAGGTCACTTATAAGTCCTGACTAAAGGAAATCCTACCTGACCAACCTAGAGGAACGTCAGGTTCCCTGAGAGTTCTCAGAAGAGGTTGTGGTGTAAAGTTTTCGTAGTTAAGAAGCCGCGAGTCGAAAGAAATATCAGGTTCAGAGTGTAGGTATGTACTGGTGACCTTTTTGGTATCGAAACTGATCTCCCTGGAAATATGCATCATAGTTATCACATATACATACTTAGGGTTAGAGGGTCAAGAGGGGTGGGAAAGGGGGAACCATAGGTATGTAAGCAAAAGATGTACACAGAGATGAAAACGAAACGTTTATTCTAGTAGATATGATATAAAGATCCAAGGTGTATATCGTTATTATATACTATAAACAAAACCAAAAAGAGTCAAGAATAGATTTCCGAGACCTCCTTTTAAACGAGGGTCCAAACAAGTCCAACAACCGTCTTGGGTCAAAGAACAGTAACATCCGAAGTTATGGGTCAAGAGTAGTATCCACAATCTCCCGAAGAGAGTCCAGATCCTCCGGGGACCGAAAGGAAAGGTTCATTGGGGGTGATGTAAGTTTCGATAGTCACCATGTGCGTCAGGAGGACCATCTAAGAGATGCAATGGGAAGACGATGGTCGTACTGTTTTGGAAGATGAAAATTTCCCACACACACTAATCTAATCCGTGTACCTAGTAGAGGGATAATAGAATAGCAGGAACAACAATTGATACAATATATTGTAGTATATTTGTGTCCATACTATATAAGTAGTATGAGTGTCCGACATAAGTATGGGTTTTCCCTCCCTTAATGTATTCCCAGTAAGAATCTTAAAACGGATGACTATAAGTTCTTTGTTGTTGATACAATCTCATAAACAATTCCTCGTAATTAGCCTGAACGGACTCATTAAAAAACGAAGAGAGACACTATAAAACTAGGACATATCTGTATCGATGACCCTACCCTACAGATCTTACTAGATCTCCATGTGACATTGACACCCAAAGCATAGTGTAGTTACCATTCTAAACGAAGGGTTCAAAATAAGGAGTTTGTAAAAACTAACCTATACATCCTTTTATTTAATGATTTATTAAGTAAGTAAGTAACTTACTTTCCTTCCTTTGTTTCGGTACTTGGACTCGTGATTTCGTCACACAACCCTTCTTTCACTCAGAACTCAACTTAGTAGTCTTCATGTAGACCGAACCTTTACACTACTCCCCTTCACCTACTATAGTTGACGGTATTGTTTTAACTCATAAGTTAAATTACAGGGTAAGAGAGTTCACCTAGTTAAGTCATATCGTAGTACCATTCACTGAGTTTATTTACCAAGTCTACCATTTCTTAAACGGACGTAGTGTCTTCTGTGTCTAAGTTAGAGACCCAACCCTTCTACGGGACCTCTTCCCGTACCGTTGGGTGAGGTCATAAGAACGGACTCTTAAGGTACCTGTCTCCTCGGACCTCTCGATATCAGGTACCCCATCGTTTGTCAGTCTATACTTACTCACTGATTGTGTGTGTGTGTCGACATGACTATTGTGATTATGTATGTCTTAATTCCTTTTTACACCTTTATCAATAGTGACGTAAGTGATTTTTACACCTTCGTCATAGATAGTTTCTTAGTAGATAGGAACACGGATTTCTGAAGTTTTGAGTGAGTTAAAGAATTTCTTTTTATTTAATCTTAAAACTTTATTTTTCCTATCATAGTGTTCCTTTCATTACTTTAAGATTCTTCAAACTTCTTTTCACTCTACTTTATCCACTGTCGGACCGTTGTCCTCTTCTGCCATCTTGATGGTATTTTGGTGTAGTTTGACCTAGGTAAATCATCTCCCCGTTTCGAACCAAAAAGTCGAGGTATGTATGTTAGTAGGACCATTAAGACTCAATGTTTTTAAAGTATAGAAATAAAAAATTTTCATATAAATATACAATTTTCTTTTTCGTTTGGAAATAATAAATTTTTTCTACTACTTTAAATTGACATAGTGAACGGTTAGGAAAATCTACCTTTATTAAAGAACAGATTGAAAACAATCTTTGGAGTTTTCTATTCTCAACTACCCGTACACGATAAAATTATCCTCTTGTGTTTAAGGTCAATGTGTAAACACCCTCTCTATTTTATTATGGTCCTTTTCATTTTTGAAATGTTCAATTTCACAAGAACTGACCATCTTGACGACTTTAGATGTGTCAGGTGTTTAAAAACACTATGACAATATACTGTTTCCTTACGGAATTAATCAAGTAAATATGACTGAATCTAAGTCTAAGTACTCCGTATTACTCATCCAACTCCAGTAAATACTCTGTTAACGAATGAAACATTAGTCAAAATAAGATATCTGTAAGGAAATAAAAAATAACAACACTCTTGTGTTGTACTCTATATGGAAGAACTAAATTAAAAAATTTTCATGTTATGTCAGTACGATTGATATCCGTGTCATAACATACCATCTAGAGATCTTGAATTAGTAGAACGTATTTGATTTGATATATGAGGTTACGTATTACTGTTTATTACACATTATTTGTTTGTATTATAAACAATTCTTGAAAACTACACCGTCGAAACTAGTTCATTCACGAACTGTTTCCTATTGGGTCAATTGGAAGTGAATTTAGAGTCTATATTCATGATCATTATCGAAACAAATTTTTACTTGTGTAACTCAGAGTCTCTCCCGTTTGTCAATGTGTCAATCACTCACCGAGTAAACTCTAGACTTAAATCCGTTGCATCGAGGTTTCAGTACAAGAATTTGTGACCCGATGTGCCGAAACGAAGATGTTTATTTCAAACAACGGTATACTGTTAAAAAAGTTCAACATGATATACTGATAAAGTGTGAGTTGATGAGTCGAATATCGGTGATTTCGGGATAAAAGAGTATATTGTAAATTTTTTATCTGTACATAAACACCATTTCTGAAACGCTAGACACACACACACACACACACAATAATTTAGTTAAAATAATGTATGATTCACCAAGTCATTTCCTGGAACTTTACGTGTACCCGAGGTCAAAAAACGGTTCAAAATGTTAATGTAAAAAAAAGATTAATTAGATTGGAGTAGGTAGACTCAAAACCAAGTGAAAAACCGTCCTATTCATTTACGATGTTTCTCTCATATTCAGTCTACCTCGGAAACTAATAACACGTAAGGGTATTTTACATGTCTACACCGGAATTACGTATGATCTTTAAGGTCAAAAACATTTGATTTTGTACACCCTGTCGGATCGTTGGAACAATCCATAATCCCCTCATAGTTGGTAGGGTTATGGTCTACAAAGAGTTCAGACGTGACTAACCGAAAGTTTTCAAGTTTGGGTGAATATGTGATTTCAGGAAACTATTTCGACAACTATACACCTGGACATTAAAGTCACAACAACCTCTCTTCTAATTTTATTTCAAACAATACTTTTTATAAAATAAGTATTAAAAGTACTTACATGATCGGGTGAATATTTAACTACCACTAAACTATCTTCTTATTGTTATTACTTAGTGGACGTTTAATAAGTAAGAACTTTTATACTTTTTAGTGGTTATACTCATGATCGAAATTTCCATTAATTTTTCCTTTAATCTAATGAGTAGTCGTCCGTGTTAAACAATACTGGTAACTATCGGAAATTTTGTATGTTTGGAAAACTAATTGTTTCTATCGTCACAACTCCTCTTTAGTCAGTCAGTCAGTCAAGTCAACGAGTCAGTACAGGCTGAGACGTTAGGGTACTTAACATCGTACGATCCGGAGGGACAGGTAATGACTGAGGGTCTCAAATGAGTTTGAGTATAGGTTACTCAACCACTACGGTTGGTCGGTGAGTAGGAACCAGTAGGGGAAGAGGACGACAGGGGTTAGGGAGAGTCGTAGTCCCAGAAAAGGTTACTCAGTTGAGAAGTGTACTCCACCGGTTTCATGACCTCAAAGTCGAAATCGTAGTAAGGAAGGTTTCTTTAGGGTTCCGACTAGAGGAAGTCTTACCTGACCAACCTAGAGGAACGTCAGGTTCCCTGAGAGTTCTCAGAAGAGGTTGTGGTGTCAAGTTTTCGTAGTCAAGAAGCCACGAGTCGAAAGAAGTGGCAGGTTGAGAGTGTAGGTATGTACTGGTGACCTTTGTGGTATCGGAACTGATCTGTCTGGAAACAACCGTTTCATTACAGAGACGAAAACTTATACGATAGATCCAACCAGTATCGAAAGGGAGGTTACTCATTCGCAGAAAATTAAAGGACCGACGTTAGTGGTAGACGTCACCAAAACCTCAGGTCTTTTATTTCAGACTGTGACAAGGGTGACAAAGGGGTAGATAAAGGGTACTTCACTACCCTGGTCTACGGCACTAGAAGCAAAAGACTTACAACTCGAAATTCGGTTGAAAAAGTGAGAGGAGAACTTTATTTTAATGAGTTTAGTACAATACTTGGTTACTCCCAGTATAGTCCCGTCCTATTGTATTTTATGATATGAAGACGAGAACTAACCATTTCATCTATATGAACTCTTCTTACCTACTCATTATTTTCTAGAGACGGATGACAGTACGTTGGTCTGTCTCTCAGGGAGTGACCACCGTTGACGTATCACTTCTTGTAAGACAATTTTTTATAATCTATAAGTTATTTAGTCAATTCAACGAGTCACGACAATCTGAGAAACACTGGGGTACCCGACGTCGTGTGGTCAGAAGGGACAGGTAGAGGTTGAGGGCCTCGAACGAGTTTGAGTACAGGTAGCTCAGCCACTATGGTAGGTTGGTAGAGTAAGAGACAGCAAGGGAAGAGGAGGACGGAAGTTAGAAAGGGTCGTAGTCCCAGAAAAGGTTGCTCAGTCAAGAAGTGTAGTCAACCGGTTTCGTAACCTCAAAGTCGAAGTCGTAGTCAGGAAGGTTACTTATAAGTCTTGACTAAAGGAAATCCTACCTAACCAACCTAGAGGAACGTCAGGTTCCCTGACTGAGAATACTCACAAGAGGTTGCGGTGTCAAGTTTTCGTTTCTAATAAACCACGAGTCGAAAGAAATATAAGGTTGAGAGTGTAGGTATGTACTGATGTCCTTTTTGTTCTCGAAACTGATCTACCTGGAAACAACCGTTTCATTACAGAGACGAAAAAATTATTCCACAGATCCAACCAGTATCCAAAAGAAGGTTCCTCGTCCGTGATAAAATTAAAGTACCGACGTCAGTGGTAGACGTCACTAAAACCTCGGGGATTTTTATTTCAGAAAGTGACAAAGGTAACAAAGAGATAGATAAACGGTACTTTCCTACCCTAACCTACGGTACTAGAAGTAAAAGATTTACAACTCGAAATTCGGTTGAAAAAGTGAAAGTAGTTCTCCGAGAAATCAAGAAAAAACGAAAGACGGTGTTCCCACCATAGTAGACACATAGACTCCAATAACTATAAAGAGGACCGTTAGAACTAAGGTCAAACACGAAGTAAGTCGGGTCGTAAAGAGTACTACATGAGACGTATCTTCAATTTATTCGTCCCACTGTTATATGTCAGAACTACATGAGGAAAGGACTAAACTTTGGTCAGACAACAAGGTGCAGACCAAGATTAACAACGAAGAACTGGACGTATATCTAAAGAGTTCTCCGTCCATACCACCAGACCATAAGGGTAGAGAACTTCTTAAAAGGTGTCAAACAACACTAGTTGTCTCGGTTTCCGAAACCGTATCAGTTATTTCGTCTTTATTTACCAAAAGACCTTGCGAGAACGAAAAAGCTACTATGTTGTCTACAACCGTTAAACTAGAGACCAAGGAGACGAAAAAGATTTAGGTCGAACTTGTGGACCTTCAACTACCAAGTACATGACAACTTCGGACCGAACCTCTTATAACTCGTAATGAAACGATTACATACTCTACTCACGTTAACACACCATCGAACTTGTAAGTAAAAAACCGTAACGGAAAGAAAACCTGACCTTAATTTTGACTGGAAAAGGTCAGGAACCGGTGACATCTCAAAGGTTTAAGCGACCTTATAACTTACGTCGTAAAAGTGTCGTAGTAGAAAATCCTAAACTTTATCGAGTTAACCTTAAGGTAGTGGAGATGATCGAAACAAGTATCACTACGAAGGATTCCGGGTGAACTAAAGTGTAAGGTCCTACAGACCGAGGTCCACTCACTAGTGTGGTACCACCAATAGACCCGACACTTCTAGAAAAAACATATCAAGAAGACACATGAGAACGGTGAAGGAGAATTATAGAAGACGAAAAAAATCCAAGTATGGTAAAGACAGGAACTAACACGGGTAGAAACGTACTTTACAAAGACACCATAGAGATTAAAAGAACTTCTTTAGAGATCAGAAAGGGTAAGATAAAAAAAGAAGATAAAGGAACGTAACTAGTGACTCCTTCCGAAAGAATAGAGAGGAACGACAAGAAACCTTGAGACATAGGTTTACCCATATAGAAAGGAAAAGAGGAAACGGAAATCGAAGAGAAGAGTCGATAAACATTCCGGAGTCTGATACATAAGTTATTTATATATCCTTGTTTTTACAGTTCAACCTTTCGTAGAATCTCTAAAGGAAAAGGGTTGTTTTTAAAGAGTAATTTTTTATGTAAAAATCCTGAAGGGACTACTAGGTCACCGATTCTGAAATACGAGGGTAACGTTTCCCAGACCCAAACTAGGGTGTACGGTGAGCATTCACAAATATACAGTGTTCATTTCTTGACCGTGTTTATTTAATTATTTATTTTTATTTATAAATTTATCTCATAAAATTTTATATAACGATATATAAAGTGACATACACTTCGTCAGTACTCTCAGATGAGTTCACCCTGAAGAGTGTCTTTCTAGGGAACCAGGTGGATTACTCTGGGGAGACGAGAAACCAATATATTGTCGAGGGTAGAATAATTCCCCGTAACTGTACATTAGAATTTATCAATAAGGTGATAAATTGTCTTTATTCTTTTAACTCCGTGTTACTACAATCACAGTCATTCATAAGTTTAAATGAAAAGGACTAAGGATTTACTCATAAAGTAGTAAACTTTACAACGTAACTTCCAATGACGAGTTCCTATATACGATCGTGTTTCATTAAGATCCGGTTTACCTTTTCTAGAGACTAATGGACATAAAACTTTAATAACTACGATACAAGACGAGGTAATCGTCTCTATTAACGATATACTGACGTGACTCAGTGAAACTTTCGATAATCTAAGTCAACTTTGGATTTACGTAAAACGATGTTCATTATCCAAATAAACCGTGACTTTATCAACAGTCATCGTTCAAGATCCTAGAAGTCCTTGGTATTTTAGTTTGTTCGTAGGAGAAGTATTCGGATCCTCTTAAATTCTTGTCACATTACACTCTCTGAACTAAGTTTCATATACAAAATGACCCCCCACACCCACGTCGACCACTCTGATTCTAACAATAAAAAATAAGGGTTGACACTCTCCGGTAGACTAATCGTTCACAGTGACTGTTCGCCGATCAGAGTCACCCCTGTTAGGATATTAATAAATTTTAATAATTTGGAATTTGAACGTGTGTTATATTTTGGGTCAGGACTTTGTTACATTGATTGTAACTTTTTGAGTCACTGTGTACGACGAAGGTCAAGAGTAATTAACAGGAAATCGACTATAAAGATACCTGAGTTTAGAGAAAAGTAGACCTTTACGATAATGTGAACTTACGATCAGATCTACGTTCCACGAGACCACAGACATCAACTGATAGAGAAAAGAGACAGAACCCTCTAGTGGAAAATAAGACAGGGACAAGTGAACCAGTTTAAAAATAAAAAAGATCTAAACCTTAAAACCAGAGGTTCGGTAGTAGACTGAAAGATCCCCACTGAACTCCTGGACAATAGAACGGTTATCGTACCTTTTCAGAAATGAATCAAATCGGTTTTCATCACTTAAATTTAAGTTCCACTCCATATCTTATATACGTTTATGTCTCTTTATCTAGTCAAGTATTCTCCTTCTAGATACTAAGATAAATTCAGATTCAGACCGGACTCATATCTTCACTGTTTGTGTTGAACCGTCGGTAGACTAAAAGAAAAGAAAACTTTTTATAAGGATAATAACCGATACCCCGGTTTTCCGGAAATACTATCGTATTGAAGAAATCAAAGAATTCTGTAAAAAAAGGGGACACAATTTTAGAGATTAGGACAAAATTTCAGAGACTAAGGACCACCTGATGGGTAAGCCAAAGTTAAAGAGTACACTAATAGACGAAGTTTAACAATCTTGTAGATGTTTACTCTTCACTAACTACACGAACCTCGGGTGACTCACTAGTCTGACCGAGTCCAACAGATAGAAGTAAGTGAAGAAGTCCAAGAAAGACTATTGAAAAGGGGAATAAAGAAGGTATTTTCACCAACTAAAGTTTACACGTTCTGAATCGATGGTGTATTTATCACTCCGAGAAGATAAAATTTTCTTTCTCTCGTTTCTTCTGTCAGTCAAATGTATAACTCTATTTCGTAAACTTTTTATTCATTATGTATGAAATCTTTCTTCGACCAGTGTCATATTGTTTTCCTAACAGTCTCTTATGAATGTTATCCAGTTTCTTTTCATAATAATTTCGAGGAGGAAAGTTCTTTTCATAATAATTTCGAAATAAATACGGGGATTTAATCATTCTAAATAACGAACAAGTACAGTGAGTAATAGGGACCTGTACCCACGAACCTGTTCTTCCGAACAGTGACTCTGAAAGTCTACTAAATCTTTTTTTGTTTGTTTTTTGTGATTCATTTTTTTTTTTTTATGTGTGTGTGTGTGTGTGTGTGTGTGTGTGTGTGTATATATAGATATAGAGGTTTCGGCGACAGGAAGATTGACGAGTTATTAAAAAAAAAGTCTATTTCTCTCCAATATTAGGGGACACTCATAGGTATTTACCTTTTCTAATTCCTTTCTCCCTCACGACAACTCTAAAAAAGGATAACTACTTAATGTAACGAAATCCTGATCCTTATAAAATTTATGTTCAAAGTTTAAACATTTCTCATAGTCTTTTGAGTTCAAAGATAAGTCTAACTTGTTACAGAAATAAAATTAAACTTATAAGAACTATCTTAAATATGTAATAGACGAAATCTTTAAAATAAATTTGATTTTTTTTTTTAATGGAGTGTAGTCGTCAAGTGAGTAAGGGAGAGAAGGGGTCCGTTGGTGGTTAGACAACAAACAAAGATACTTGAACCAAATGTTTATGTGGATGTACATATATAATTAAAGTATATATCCTCTCTAGTATGTAATAACAGAAAGAGACAGACTGAATAAAAATAAAGAGACGAAGTAAAGTAAAAAATTATCCTAATCATCTCGTCAGACGGTTCACAAACCGATCAGGGACTAAAGAGGGACGAGGTTTGGTAGGAGATTTATGATTGGTCTCACTAAATCGATTTTGTTTTCATAGTAGTCCATCAAGAGGATAAATTCAGTCATATAATGAGAAACTAAGTTGAGTACATTCTCATTATGTCCCCATATAAACCTAGGCGGGAGAGGAAGAACAAAAAGTAAGACCCCAGATCAGAAGAAATGAAGGAGTTAATATGGTACGATAAGTAGAGGTCTGGAAATGTACACAAGAAATGAGAAAGATCTTACTAGAATAGGGGGAAGGAGAAAGTTTATTGGAGGGTCGGGGGTGTATTAATTTAGGAGTGGTCCAGAAGAGTGTTCCAGGGTCACTTGGTAGGATGAGTCAAGGAGTCCCTTTGTTGGCTCAATGAGACAGGGACCGTGACGTTACCCTCTCCTTCCCCCTGTCCTGTGACACGGACACCTTGAGGTTTAAGTCTGGTGGTGAAGAACTCCGAGTCCGGTTTCCTTTATAGAAATTTCTAATCGTATACGAACGTTTAATGACTATTTACGGACACCATCCTTAGATACTTATACTTTGTTACGATTATCGTGGTTCGTATCCTTTATAAATCTACGTAATCAATTGGGACTGTGTTTCCGTTTAGGAGTTGTATTCCGTTCTTTAATCTATTTTGTAAATGACTTTTACTCGTGTAAAAGATATACAAAAAAGAAAAAAAATTTAGGTCTCCCTAAACATTAACCTTAATATCTATTACGGTGTATTCGTAAGGATTACAACAGTCTAGGTGACCCTACTTCACAGAGTGGGGTTGGGGAGTCTACCAGTTAATCCTGATTTTAGGAAAACTTTCGAGGGAATTCTGAGGTAGTAATGGATTACAGTTAACAAGTTAATGTTTAGTCCAAAGTTTACAGAGATTTAAGACGTGTAACTTCTCCATTCACCTTTTTTTAAACTCTCTACCTCTTCCTGGTCTAGTTAAACCTGAAAGTAATTTGATGTGTATTAATTGTGTCTTGTCTACGAAGGGTTAATTAACACGACCGAAATCTGGGTTCTTTTAGAAATGACTAAAAAGAACCTGTCTTGCACCGGTCTCCCTTCCAGGTTATCTTGGTTGTGTATAAGATGTTAGTAAGTATTATTATAGCAATAACAGCAACAAATCAACGATTATTCATAGGTTGAAAAAAACATTCGGGAACCTGACTGACGTCGGGTGGTCCGAGGAGACAGGTACCCTAAAAGGTCCGTTCTTATGATCTCACCCAACGGTAAAGGAAGGACGGGGGCACGTATAATGTCTTAATTAACGATGTATTTTTATAAATTTGTCTCCAACCGTGAAATAAGAGTTTCAAGTTCTAAATTTGTACGTTATAACTATTCCTGACTACCTTTTACTTACTCATGATTCAATCTATACTTTGTTTTAGATAGTTAGATAGATTTTTTTATTATGGTATATACACAGACACACACATGTATATATTTAGACCGTTTATGAAATATTTAAAAATCAGTGTTTAGATTCACTTTTTATGAGATCCCATAAGTTTTTTATGACCATGTCCTAATGTTGGAATTTTGGTATCTTTTACAGTGTATGTGTAAAAGAGTATCACTTATCTTTCCCAGGATGCATCTGGGACTTTCTTATCATAAATGATCTTTTCCTCTGGTTTGGAGACACATTTTTTGTTGAAGTTTTCCTTATGTTCAAAATTTTCTCGTCATGTTAATACTGATACGTCAGTAATTCTACGTGTGATATAAATCGAAGATCAATTTTTTTTTTTTTAGATTACTTAAGTAGGAGAGGGTCCAACATTTCACAAGTTATACGATGACCCCTTCTTGTCTATTTATCGAGGTCTTTCTTACTTCTCTAACCCGGTTTCTCCTTTACTGTGAGTCGACACACACACAGACCATCACTTCAGGTCGTTTCAGGTATTGTTTCAGGTCACGATACTTCTTATTATGACGTATCCTTGGACTTTTGTCCAGGTACCTAGTTTCATTTAACCTGTACCAGTCAGTCTAGCTGTAGAATCCTTAGTCACTTAATTTTACCTGTCCTTACCCGTTTAAATTAAGTCTACTGGTACTATAGATGATGACACCCGTTCTTTACTGGGACTACGACCCTTCCTAACTCCCGTCCTCTCCTCCCACGTCTCCTCCTGGTGGTTGAGTTACCTGCACTCAAACTCGTTTGAGATCCTTTATCACTTCCTGTCCCTGCAGACCGCACAACGAGAGGTATCCCAACGTTTCTCAACCTGTACTGAATCACTGATTTGTTGTTACTTGTTGTTAGGAATATTTAAATCTTAAAGACAAAGACATATAAACATTTACGGTTTTCACTATAACAAAGGATTGTTCCTAGATTAGTATCAAACAAAAATTTTTGTTACCACTAAAGTAAAGGACCTAACCATTTACAAGTAATCTCTACTACATTTATAAAAGATATACTTCTTTCGTCTTTTTTATGTCCTTGACTTTAAATTAACCTTTCCACCTATTTCCTACATATTAGACAGGTATATTGGTTCGTATGGGGGTGGGTTCGATCAGTTTACATACGGATTTATAAGTATAGTTCTTCCATCCTTCATTCCGAATAAAACTAATAAATATAAAAGTCTTAAGGGATGTTAAGTCGAGATCGTATCATGAATTATAGATGTCTCAATAGTAGAGACACTAAAACAAAAGTCAAGACAGTAAGTAGAATATTTCTATTATCGGGGGTGTACTATCATCCTTAGGTTTGTACTCTTTTAGGTTCTTTTTATTGAACAGTTTCATGAATCGTGATTCGTATTTTATAAATACTACTATAATTCTCTATCTATCTATATTAATTGGAATATTACTATTATCTCTAGTATGTTGTTCCTAAACTCATGAAATCGTTGGTTGTTTCAATTGAATTTTTGTTCGTGATTTTAATCTACTGAAGACGAAGCAGTTTGAGACCCTCTATTACTGCATGTCCCTTCAGACCACGTGACGTCGGGCACCCCGACGTGTCAGTCTGTCTGAATCCTCGGCTTGTCGTTGTTGTTGACTAAGTGGTTAAACAGGTAGTCTGTATTGTCGGTTATGTGTAGGTGGTTAATAAGTTAGTAAGTTTGGTGATTGTATTACGGCGATTTTCTGAAAATCGTTTTAAAGTTTCATTTTACACGTGGAGATTTCATCGTTGGATGTTTCTTGAAGCAAGAACATGTATCGATTCAAAATTCTCGAAAGTGGAGAGACCCGAGAGGTTAAGGAATCGTGGACAGTTCCGACTTGGTACTCAAAGAGATATATTTATGACTGAGTGTTTATTTGGTTAAAGAAAGGACTTTGAAAGTGTGACGTCAACCTCTGACTTAATAGAAGGAGTAATTCACATAGTAATTCCATTCGATTACCCTTTATCATAAGTGAATAATGAATAAGTTGTTAAGAAAATGATACATGATCGAAGGGAACATCGAGTCAGCCATTTCTTAGACGACGTCACGTCCTCTGGACCCAAGTTAGAGACCCAACCTTTCTAGGGGGCCTCTTCCGTTACCGTGGGTGAGGTCAAGAGAACGGACCGTTTAGGGTACCTGTCTCCTCGGACCATCCGACGTCAGGTACCCCAGCGATCCTCAGCCTGTGCTGACTCGCGGAAGTGAAAGTGAAAAGTGAAGTACGTCACCTCTTCCTTTGTCGTTGGGTGAGGTCACAAGAACGGACCTCTTAGGGTCCCTGCCCCCTCGGACCACCCGACGGCAGATACCCCAGCGTGTCTCAGCCTGTGCTGACTTCGCTGAATCGTCGTCATCGTCGTCGTTGTCGAAGGGAACATCAAGTCAGTCATTTCTTAGACGACGTCACGTCCTCTGGGCTCAAGTTAGAGACCCAACCCTTCTAGGGAACCTCTTCCTTTACCGTTGGGTGAGATCATAGGAACGGACGTTTTAGAGTACCTGTCTCCTCGGACCGCCCGACGTCAGGTACCCCAGCGTTTCTCAGCCCGTGCTGACTCGCTGATTGTGATTCTAATCGATAATGCGGTCCGTCTCATTTCTACCGTCTGATTTGACATGATAGTCCTCCTCCGTTACCGTGGGGTGAGGTCATGAGAACGGATCTTTTAGGGTGCCTACTTCTTCGGACCAACAGACGTCAGGTACCCCAGCGATCCTCAGCCTGTGCTGACTCGCGGAAGTGAAAGTGAAAAGTGAAAGTACGTGACCTCTTCCTTTACCGTTGGGTGAGGTCACAAGAACGTACCTCTTAGGGTCCCTGACCCCTCGGACCACCCGACGGTAATACCCCAGCGTGTCTCAGCCTGTCCGGACTTCGTTGGATCGTCGTCGTCGTCGTTGACATGATAGTGTCTATAACCTGAATTACACCCTAAGTATCTTCTTTTCTCTTTAAATATCGTACCACACAATTTATAATACCTTCCCATCCACGTCCGACGGTATATCCCTCGGGGACCTAGACCCTTTCCCTGTTTCTTCCAAAAGGATTTCCTTGACTACAAATGCATCTCTGGATTTTTAATCAACTTTAATTCACTTCTTTCTCCCTCTTAATATTTTGTCATACACGTGTACGGACCTCATTTCTGTGACAGACTCGGGTTCCTCTTTGGTCGACCGTTCCCTCTGACCCCCTACTTTAACTCACGTCGTAAGACCTCGAGTCCGGTCCCTCCCTGACTCCTTTCCGTGCGTCCACCTGTACCCCGGTTACTCGTTTGTTAATAGTCCGTATGTATCAGTTAATGAGAATTTTTACCTACAATCGGGAACGTTTGGTTCGAAATCTTTTCTGTAATGGAAACCTCTTTTCCTTTTCCTGATCGGACTATTCGTTCCGTTTTCTCCAGATTGAGGTGGTGGTCGGTGTCTGTTCTACCAGTGTGCCTCCCTACTTACTTCCTGATAAATAGAAAAACGAGTGACTTTACTTTAATCTACTCTTATACAATACCACGTCAAAAGTTCCTGATTGAGATTATAATAAAGAGTTCTTTAACCCCCCTTTATACCCTTTTACTATCCTAAAGAATTCAAGACCACCGTTTTTACACCACGTACAAAAAACATGAAAAGACATACTTATTTCATCGAACATAAAAAAAATTTTCTTACGTAAGACGGTTAAATCGTACAAACTTGAGGGAGATCTAATCAACTAAGGTTTAAAATTACCTAGCGTCTAAGGAAACTCTTTAACTTCCTCCTATATAAAGAAAAAAGAGATATTACGGAGGGGAGTTGTTTTGTTTTTCAGTATTAATGTGAGTTGTGTGTTCAAGTTTTTACAAATATATTAAAGTCTCTCGAGTACCTGGTCGGGTAAATCTTTGTAGGATACCCAGGTACATAGGGTCTTTGTCACCCTTCCCTGAGTCATTTGTTCTATGTAGAAAATTCGTTCCGATTGACCCTTAAACGACATACTGAGTCCCTTGAGTTTGTCCCCGAGACACTGTTAGATCTTCCCACCCTAACCCTCCCTCTACTCCCTCCAAAACAAACTGTCTTTTGTTGTTTTAAGACATTTAGTAAATAGGAAGTTAAATTTTTATTTATTTCACCGTTTTTTTTTTTGTTCCGATTTATTTACAGAACTTACATAATATATTATAAACTGTCTTTCTACCGACACGAAAACACCTTAACTGACGTTATGAGTTTATATGGAACATTATATTCTTCGTACCACAAAGTGATACAGGTAAATATTTGGCTGAGTTACCTGTACTCAAACTCGTTCGAGGTCCTCAACCAGTACCTGTCCCTTCGGACCGCACGACGTCAGGTACCCCAGTGTTTCTCAGTCTATTGACTCGCTGACTTGACTTGACTAAACATATGATTCCTATATCTATATGTCGTTTTGAAAGATTTGAAATTCTGTTATTTTCTATATTTTCTTTGATACCAAAACTTATATCCTTTATATGTTCTCTTCATACACGATTAGATAAAAGGGAGACTCAGAGTCTCATCAGTTTGTTATAGTTAGAAGAAAGATGAAATCGTGCTTCCACTTGTTTTCTTTTCCCATTCCTAGAAGGACAGATAAAACTCACTTTAATCTATTTCTGGATTCTACTATATTCAAACATAGACTTGTTCTCAACCTTTATACTCCACACATACCCTCTTATTTTATCTATTTTTATATGATTAATCCGGTTATTTGTTATTTTTCATCTTACCGATTAGTACCATTTTTCCAGTACCTAAATCGACAAATTTTCCCGTATAGACTCCTACTTACGTATCTCTATGTAGAGTGTAATATGGTCAACTATATCATGTACCTAATGTCCTTCGTCTATTCCACGTTTGTAGTACTTTTTTTCTTTTCTTTCAAGTCTCGCTACGATTTAAGGCAAATGGACTGTCACTTTTGTAAATTCCCGAAGGGTTCACCGTAATCACCATTTCTTGTACAGACGGTTTCGTCCTCTGTATTCTCTGAACCTAAGCTTGGAACCCAACCCTTCTAGGGGACCTCCTTCCGTACCATTGGGTGAGGTCATAAGAACTCTCTTAGGGGTACCTCTCTCCTCGGGTCGTCGGATGTCAGGTGTTTCTCAACCTTTGTTGGTTTCACTGAATCGTACGTGTCTTTGTAGATGAAGACGAAGTGACTGATGCGTTTTCGGAAACTGAAACACTTAGTATTGTTTGACAACTTTTAAGAATTTCTCTACCCTTATGGTATAGTGGAATGGACGGAAGACTCTTTGGACGTACGTCC
Source organism: Capra ibex (assembly GCA_006410555.1). Taxonomy (NCBI): domain Eukaryota; kingdom Metazoa; phylum Chordata; class Mammalia; order Artiodactyla; family Bovidae; genus Capra; species Capra ibex. The sequence continues at coordinate 43,049,249 of SJYO01046538.1, read as the reverse complement.
AGTTCTTCGTTGTCAATCTTAACCTGTACCTTGTGTTACCTAACCAAGTTTTAACCTTTTCCCAAGATAGATCCGACAGATAACAGTGGGACTAATAAATTGAAGGTACGTCTCATGTAGTATACTTTACAGTCCGATCGTATAGTACACTTTACAGTTAGATCGACCTGTTCTAACGGCCCTCTTTATAGTTGTTGGAGGTCGGACCTCTTCCTTTACCGTTAGGTGAGGTCATGATAACGGACCTTTTAGGGTACATGTCTCCTCGGACCATTCGATGTCAGGTACCCCAGCGTTTCTCAGCCTGTGCTGACTCGTTGAAGTGAAAGTGAAAGTCTATATGTCTACTATTGGTGAGGTCACCATCTGACACTTCTCTTTGATTTCACGGAGCACTACTTCCACTCTCTCCTCTCACTTTTTCGACCGAACTTTTAGTTGTAAGTCTTTTGATTCTAGTACCGTAGATCAGGGGAGTGAAGGACCGTTTGTCTACACCTTTTTCACTGTCTAAAGTATAAGAACCCGAGGTTTTAGTGACACCTACCTACTTTAATTTCTACGAACTAAGAACCTTCATTTCAATGTTGTTTACATCTGTTTTATAATTTTTCTTCTCTTTAGTGAAACGGTTATTTCCAGACTAACCAGTTTCGACACCAAAAAGGTCATCAGTAATTCCTACACTCTCAACCTGGTATTTCTTCCGACTCGTGGTTTCTTAACTACGATGACTTAGACACCACGACCTTTTGTGAGAACTCTCAGGGAACCTGACGTTCCTATAGTCCTTTGATTAAGACTGATAAGTAACCTTCCTACCTACGATTTCACCTTCGAGGTTATAAAACCGGTGAAGTATTTTTCTCGACTGAGTAACCTTTTCTGGTACAACGACCCTTTCTGACTTCCATTTTCCTCTTCTCCCGTTTTCTCCTACTCTACCAATCTATCGTAATAGTTGAGTTACCTGTACTTAAACTCGTTTGAGACCTTCTGTCACTTCATGTCTCTTCGGACTGTACGACGTCAGGTACCCCAATTTTTCTCAACCTGTACTGAATAACTGACTTGTTGTTGTTGTTAATAGATCGGAGTAAGACATGGTGACGTCGAAAACTCGGACAATTTCTTACCGACGGTGTACATGAACGAAGCCACTTACTTTAAAGAAAACCCCAACATAATGATAATGGAATTAGTAGCAATTTTACATCTAAAAAGAGGAGACAAAAGAAGATTTACTAAAAATCGAATAAAAATATAAACACAGTAAAACTTAATTAAAACATATTATATACTCCATATCCAGTTGTAAAAACAAAAACGTATACTCACATGTTGACAAGGTTGTAGTAAACGACTTTCTAATAGAGAAGAGATAATAGAAACACTATTTGGACAATTTATAAAAAGAAGACCCGAAAGATAAGACAAGGTACCTGACTACATAGATAGAAAAGTGGTTGTGGTGTGACGAAACTGATTACGTCCAAATACTATCTAGAATTTCAGTCCGTTACATCCAGAAAGTAATAAATGTTTTATAAAACTTAAAAGAGTAAAAAATTGGATAGGTATATATAAAATCTTCATTGTAGTTATAGAGTTTTTCTAGTAAATTTAAAAACTAACCCTAATACAACTTAGAGATCTAGTTTTACCCCTCTTGAGTTTAGAATTACTTTAACTCATAAAGGTTGGTATTTATATCATAGAGAGGTAAATAAATTCAGAAGAAACTAATGAAAATAGTTATAAAATATCGAAAGTCGTGTGTTAGGACGTATAGAAAACAATCTTAATCTGTTATAAAGTAAAATAAACTGTGATAACATTTAACATACTGTATATACCAAGTATATTATGTACACGTTTTATGGTATGTATATAGTGTATATATTTTATATGTTGTAACCTATGTTATACATATTATATATTCATTTATATTAAATTTTAAACATAAGGTCAATAAATAATAATCACGTTCTTTGTGTTAACTAGAAACATACAACTGAAACGTAGATGTTGAGACGGTTTGATTAAACAATCAAGATTCTTGAATAAACATCTGTACACGTATAACAGATACGTCCATTAATTCAGAAGATACTTATCTGATAAAATGAACAATAAAAGGTTGGTCATGTGTAAAAGAAAAAAAGAATGGATATTGTGTCCGATCTTAAAGACCATCCTACAGTTTATCTTATCTCTCTTCTGTAGTAACGGGACGAGAGATATGATCCCCCTTTCGTAAGAAATAAAAAAACTCCAAGGTTTTAGTGACGTCTACCACTGACGTCGGTACTTTAATTTTCTGCGAACGAGGAACCTTGTTTTCAATACTACTTGGATCTGTCATATAATTTTTCAGTTTCACTACAAAAAAAGGTCATCAGTACATACCTACACTGTCGATCGGATATTTCTTTCGACTCGGAAAACTTGAAACCACAACCTCTTCTGAGAATTCTCAGGGAACTTGTCGTTCCTCTAGGTCGGTCAGGTAGGATTTCCTTTAGTCAGGACTTATAAGTAACCTTTCTGACTACGACTTCGGTTTTGAGGTTATGAAACCGGTGGACTACACTTCTTGACTAAATAAACTTTTCGGAGACAACGAACCTTTCTAACTTTCACTCCCGTCTTCCCCTACCGTCTCCTACTCTACCAACCTACCATAGTGACTGAGTTACCTGTACTCAAAATCATTTGAGGTCCTCAAACACGACCTATCCCTCCGGACCACACGACGTCAGGTACCCCAGTGTTTCTCAATCTGTACTGACTCCCTGACTTGACTTAACTTGACTAAGTCAAAAAGTTGTAATTGATACTACAACGAATTACATACAAACATTTACGGAAATAGTCCAATTCCTTTAAAGAAAGACAAGGGTCAAACGATGCTCAAAAGTACCACGTTACCTACATCTCAACAAATAGTATCGTCGTCGGGGATCGTACAGGACTGATTGTGTTGTGAATTTGATCCAGTAGACTCTACCGTCGTCTTCCTGTCCATTATCTTCTCTCCGTCTCTATTTCTACATACACATCGTATATCTTCCTTTCTTTTAGATGTCCGACTCAATTGAAAAAAAATACCGGAACCCCAAGACCCTCTTCTTCGTCGTTGGTATAGTAATATTTCGGTTTATATTCAGTTTCTGATTGTCTCAATTATTTTATTATAATAATTGATAATCAATATTATTCATATTTCCTATATATGATAGGATATATCCTGTCATGTCTCTAAATAAATGTCATTTCGATGTACGTTTTGGATTTATGTGACGGGACTTTTAACTTTACTCCATTCTTGTTCAGTGGGTTTTTTTGACTAAATCACACTCATCACTCAATGACTTAAGGAGGACTAAACGTCGTAGAACCTGTCTAGAGAAAGAGTTCACCAATTGACCGGGGTCGTAGCTCCCAATGTTCCTATACGGCATCCTGTGGTTTCTTAACAATTTTGGGTTTTGTATTGATTCTCGGAGATAACCTCCTTTTCAGACAAATTACTGTCTTACATAGTAGAACTAGTTTTATGGTAATACTTGAAGACGGCACCGTTGTCGAAGTTACGATGCTGTGATGGTGGGTGTAGGCATACAGAGTCACCTACAAGACGGTTCGACAGACCAACAATAAACGACACAGATATGTCACGGTTTGTGAGTCCACTTTTCACTTCCTAAGTCGTTCACAAAGATTTGTAGGTCTACAAACCGTGGTTCCTTCATGTTATAGGACTATGTACTGTTACAAAGAGTGAAAAAGTAGACCAACAAACTGTAGTGTATGGTGTTCGATAACACGTTTACGAATCTGATTTTTTTATCGTAACAGTGTTTAATCGTGTAAAAAAGAAGGATTTCATATCCTATTAGAATCGGAACCTTACCCGAGACCTTCTGTAAATTACATTGAAGGGAGGACTACATAAACACAAAGAAACATTCATTTGGTTCCCTTGAGGTTTTTAGAACAAACCACAGACCTTTCTAATTGAAAGTTACAGACTAAAATCCAATGTCCGTTAAAGTAAGTTTTTCGTAAGACCCCCACTAAGGAAACTAGGTCCGGGTCCCTCACTTTTTCAGTTCATTTTATACAGGAGTTCCCGTATACTCCTCGAGGAGTATACATCGAATGGAGCCAGAACACCTCTCTTTATTTCGTCACTGTCCCTTTACCTCTCTTTCCGTAGTGGTCCTCACTATTAATTCTGTCACTCAGTACCTCTGAACTACTGACTATTTAGAGCTACCGAACTTTCAGATAATCATAATCCGTATACGAATCTTGTTATGGTTAAAGGGGGTAAATTAGAAGTATTTTGAGAATTGTATATCAATAGAAATAAAGATAAAATGATGTCAAATCTTCCTAACTCACTGTAAAGGTTTTATAGTATGATAAGTTTTTAAGTCTCCTACCAAACGTTTTGTCCTAAAAGACGGAGACGAGAAGAAAGTGACTTGACGAAACGGAGGGAAGTTTAAAGATGTTGTTTCGAGTTCAAGAGTCCTGGAACTAGAACGGTAGGTTCCTCTATTCGTCTGGGACCTCTTCCGAACCTAGGGTTCTGTGAACCTCTAAAAAGATCTACCTTATATTTAATGAGTTCTTTCAGTTTGTCGGTTTTCTTTATTATGTATTTGTCTTACTATCTGTGATTTTCAATCTTCTCTTGATATCTGTATCTACAATACTCACTATCAGTCTAATCTATCTTGACCTGACAAAGGATTGGCTTCTCAGGTAAAGAGTAGAAAACTCACAGTCTATTTTTATTTAGACCTAAATCATCCTCTTTAAAATAAGTTTCTCTGATAAAATTATCCTATTCACACACACACATACACACACACACACACACACACACACACTGATTGGGATTCCGTGTCTTTGGGACCGACCCGTCGTAAAGGATCTATAGTCTAAGGTGTCAAAAGAGTAAAACAAGAACTATCTCATTTGAAAAAGTTCACCTCTAAGACTTTGGAGTGGAGGTCGGACCATACTCTGAGTTACTTGGTGAGGACTTAAAGAACCTTTCGAATCTTACATTTACTAAAGTGACACCTGTCGTCAAATAATAGAGAAGCACAAGGACCATCCTTTATACACCAAAGAAACCGGTGCCCCTTAAAACGAAATTCATGGGGGGTCAAATTACTTTAGATACTAAAAATGTCGATTATTCTTATTTGGAATGGGGGTAATCTTTAAAAATTTTGACTCCAATGTCGTTGATTCATTTTAAAGTTAAGATTTTTACGCACCAAATAAGATATTAAACTCATTTCTCTTCCTACGTTGTTTTGTATCTAAAGTGAATAAAACGATAATGAAAAACAACAATAAAATCTCCGCAATATTTTTCTGTTTGTTGAACTTATTATCAAATACTAGAGAAATTAAATGGAGGAAGAAGGGGAATAACCTCTATAAATGAATATTAAAGAGGAATAAAGATTGTAATGGTACATATTAACGATTAATATTATGTTTTAAGGAGAATATCCTAACTTAATGTGTGAGTTTCTTCCACTCTATCAGAAATCCCAGACGTCATCCACTCAGTAAAACCTAATACGACCAGAATGCTCACGTTATACGCTCAACATTACTTTGTATACCCCCAGACCTATTAAATTACGTTTAATGGGTTACGGCAGTATATGCAGGGTCTCCACTTCCGAACCTTAAAAGTTTCAAATTCTTCTCTTTAACTTTAGAAAAAAAAATATATAGGTTTTTAGAAACTAATCTTACTCACAGACCTAATGACCGTTGTTAAAATTAAAGAACCCAAACAGTTTTTATTTTTTCTCTTCTTTCATTTCACAGTGTTATACCAGTACCCATTTCGATGACTGTTACTAAACCTTGACTAATTTTAACTCCTCTTCTTTATTTATCGTAGATATTTATCATACCACCAAAAGAAGACGTTAATCTTTTGATGACTTTTCAAGTAAAGGATGTCACATGGTATATAAGGAGGACTCTGACTACGGTTCACTTAGAGTGAATAACAAGACTGACAATTTTGGATATTAAATATTTTTCTTTTAGTACGGACTTCAACTAGTTCTCACTTATCAACAGTGGATCTTTTGTTTATATTAAGGGTGGTGATAACATATGAAATAAAACACTCCTTAACCTAGGTAAAGTTAACAACCTACTCTACCCTTACGTCATTTGCTACGACATTCAGAGGCCTTAAGTGAGATACCATTATCACGTAATTCGTAAACCCGTTGACCTTAAGTACGTTTGTCTTGACTGTCCTACGTGATGATATGTTAAGATATTCCTAGTACTTGTGTTGCTCTCCCCCCCCTTAACCGATGAGTCGTGACCATGACGAGATACAGAATAGACTAACATGTATCGGATCCAATCCGACTCGATTCCGGTAAAGGACGACACAGTTTTTATCTAGTGTCACGGATTTCAACTATTATTAACTGTTTCTTTTTTTGACACGACGTTTACTGTTCTACGGAGTCTCCTAATAGATTAAATGGTAGGACATTTCTGCCTTAAAGTAGTTCTGATAGTTTACCCTCCGTCCTTGACTCCCCTCATACTCTTGATTCTGTCAATTGACTTAAGTGTTCTGTGTATCTGGTCAGTTGTTCCTGTGTTAACTTCCTTCGTGTACGTATTAAGTTCCTTTTTTTTTCCTACAGGAAGGAATTTTGAAACATAAAAGTCAAATCTCAAAATACATTCACACACACAAACACACATTCTGACAAAACTTTGGTAGAATTATAATTACCATTACTTCGGTCATGATAGAAGTGGTACCGAAACAAGTCTACTCTTTTATGAGTTATACAAATATATTGCTTATTTTTCTTATAAAAGAATACTGAATCCCTTGGGCCAAAATATCGAATGAATCACACATACAACCGGTTCAGTGAATGTAATTTTTAACAAAAAGACGAAACGTGAGTGGTCGTAGTAGGAAAATAAATAAACTGGTCCTTAGGTCTATAAGTGTGTCCACAGTTCACTGTAACCCAATATTGGTTTAGGACGGTCTATCAACTAAAATTCATAGAAGTTGATATATCATATTTTGACGGGAAGAGAGATTGTTAGACCTGAAAGTAATGTTTTCTATTTAAGTCTTCAATCTAACGAGCTAGTCTACCATCAAGGTAAGAAATAGAAGAGTCCTTAAAAGTGTGACAAAACGTATTACCGACACGGTTAAATGTAAGGGTGACTGTCACAAGTTCACAAGGAATTTTAGACGTCGGAAAAGTTGGTCAAGTGATTGAGCTACCTATACTCAAACTCGTTCGAGGTCCTCAACGACTGCCTGTCCTTTCTGACCACACGACGTCAGGTATCCCAGCGTTTCTCAGTCTGTGTTGACTCACTGACTTGACTTGATTTGTGAACGAAAACTAAAAAATTATTATCGGTAGGAATGACCACACTCTACTATAGAGGACCAAAACACCAAATCCAATCGTAAAGGACTACTAATCACTAAAATTCGTAGAAAAGTATATAGACGACCGGTGAATGTACGGAAGAAACCTTCTGATAGATGAGTCCGAGAAACGGTTAAAAATTTTTAGTACGATAAACCTAAAAAAGAAGTGATAATTCAGTATATTTAAGGAATACATAAAACCTATAATTAAGGAATAGTTTATATACCAAACATTTATAAAAGAAAGTAAGGTATACAACGGAAAATAAAATGACTAGTAAAGGAAACGTTACTTATCAAAAATCAAACTACAACAGTGTGAACAAATAAACACGAAAATAACTGAGACGGAAACCATATTTTAAGTTTTTAATTAATGGTTCTAGTTTCAGTTCTTCGAAAAGAGGATAAAAGAAAATCCTCAAAATGTCAGAGTCTAGAATGTAAAAAATAGGTAAAACTCAACTGAATCGTAAATCACATTCCATTTCCAGGTTGAAGTAAGAAACGTACACCTATAAGTCTAAGAGGTTGTTGTGACTAATTTCTTTAACAGAAAATGGGTACACACAAGAATTAATAAAATAGTTTTTTAATCGACTGACGTATACATACCCGAAATTTAAGATAAGATAACCAAATACACAGACAAAGTACGGTCATAGTATAAGAACTAATGATACCGAATTATTATATTAAACTTTAATCTTTCATACGATGGTATACTCGGTCGTTAGGGTCAAAGTAAATACGTAAGTTTTCTTCATTTTATTGAATTTCTCTACAAACGTGTGGATATGACTAACGTTTCTGTTGGATTCACAGACAACTGTTTCCTTATCTACTTCTTTTACATTCAAGGATTATGTTGAGTGGGTTGTTAGGAATACTATTCTGTAGAGACGGAGGTTACTAGAAGGAGAACACACGAGGAATGTATTCTAGTGACTTCGAATGGTTTTGGGGTGAAAACTGTTTAGACCGAAATCTCGAAACCTTGGGTTTTCGTGACGTAAATACCTGGGATTACTTCTATAGACAGGGTCCAAGATGGTACTAGAAAGACAGACATAACTGGAAGGTTACTACCAGGGAACTCCTTTCAACACATGGAGGAGGTCCTGGACTCTCACTATTTGAGACAAAGTGTAACAGAATGTCGGAAAACGACTTGACACCAAGTGGTAGTTGAGGACCCCCAAAGATATATTGTTTACAATTAAATTTCTTCAGTGTTGTTATATTTTTCTTTATAATAAGTCGGAATATTCTCTTCCTTTGGAATAGTGAACACTGTTGTGTCTTGTATTCACTTGGACCTCCTCTATTCATTACATTTAGTTTGTCTTTTTCTATCTATTTCATACTCGAGTGGATCAAAGGAGGAGTCAGTCCGAGAGGGTATTCCTTCGAAAGTATTCGGAGAATAGAAAAAGGTAGTCTCCCGTCTGTCTTACTTTTGGTCTTAGTGTCTTTTGATTGGTTAGACTAGTGCACCTGGTGTCGAAACAGATTGAGTTACTTTGATATTCGGTACGACACATCCCGGTGTGTTCTACTACCCAGTGTCACTTCTCACTACTGTTTTGTACCAGGTGGTCTCTTCCCTTGTCGTTTGGTGAAGTCATAAAAACGGAAATCTTGGGGTACTTGCCATACTTTTCCGTTTTTCCACCCTTTGACTTTCTACTTGAGGGGTCCAGTCATCCACGGGTCATACGATGACCTCTTGCCTCTTTATTAAGGTCTTTCTTACTTCTCTACCTCGGTTTCGTTTTAGTTGTCGGTCAACACCTACACTGACCTCTATCTTCATTTCACGTTACGACATTTCTCGTTACAACGTATCCTTGGACCTTGCAATCCAGGCACTTAGTTCCGTTTAACCTTCATCAGTTTGTCCTTTACCGTTCTCACTTGTAACTGTAAAATCCTTAACCGTTTGATTTTACCTGACCTTACCCCCTTAAATTGAGTCTACTGTTAATATAGATGGTGACACCCGTTCTTAGGGATTCTTCTTCACTTCATCGGTATTATCAGTTGTTTTCTCAGGCTTTACGTAATGAACTAATGTTAGAGTTTTCACTGTCTTACTAGAGACAAGCAAAGGTACCGTTTGGTAAGTTATAGTCTCATTAAGTTCAGATACGAGACTGATTATTACGACTTCTTCGATTTCAACTTGACGTGATACTTCTGGATGTTCTGGAAGATCTTGATTGTGGTGGGGACGTTTTACAGGAAAAACAATATCCTCTGACCTTACGTTTTCATCCTTTATTTCTTTTATGGACCAAATTGTCCCTTTAAACCGGAACCTCATGTCTTACTTCGTCCCGTTTCCGATCGTCTCAAGATGGTTCTCTTACGTGACCAGTATCGTTTGTGGGAGAAGGTTGTTAAGTTCTTTTCTACGATGCATCTACCTCTTCGAGATATGTCAGTTGTTTTTGTTCTGGTCCTCGACTGACACCAAGTCTAGTACTTGAGGAATAACGGTTTTAGTCTGAATTTAACTTCTTTCATCCCTTTTGGTGATCTGGTAAGTACATACTGGATTTAGTTTAGGGAATCCTTATATTCCACCTTAACTTTTTATCTATGTTCCCTAATCTAGACTATCTCTCAGACTTCTTGATACTTACCTCCAAGTACTTTTATATGTCCTAAGTCACTAGTTGTGGTAGAGGTTCTTTTTCTATACGTTTTTCCGTTTTACGAACAGAGTCCTCCGGAATGTTTGTCGACTCTTTTCTTTTCTTCACTTTCTTTTTCCTCTTTTCCTTTTTATGTGGGTAAACTTACGTCTCAAGGTTTCTAATAGTTCCTCTCTATACTTTCGGAAGGGGTCACTAGTTACGTTTCTTTATCTCCTTTTATTATCTTACCCTTTCTGATCTCTAGGGAAGTTCTTTTGATCTCTATTGTTTTCTTGTAAAGTACGTTTCTACCCGTGTTATTCCCTGTCTTTATCATACCTGGATTTTTTCGGAGAACTACTTTCACTTTCTTCTCTCACTTTTTCAACCGAATTTCGAGTTGTAAGTCTTTTGATTGTAGTACCGTAGACCAGGGTAGTGAAGCACCGTTTATCTACGTCTTTGTCACAGTCTGAAATAAAAACCCCCGAGGTTTTAGCGACGTCTACAAGTGACGTCGGTACTTTAATTTTCTACGAATGAGGAACCTTTTTTTCAATACTGGTTGGATCTATCGTATAACTTTTCGTCTCTGTAATGAAACGGTTGTTTACAGACAGTTCAGTTCCGATACCAAAAAGGTCACCAGTACATACCTACACTCCCAACCTGACACTTCTTTCGACTCACGGCTTCTTAACTACGCAAACTTGACACCACAACCTCTTCTGAGAACTCTCTCAGGGAACCTGAGGTTCCTCTAGGTTGTTCGGGTAAGATTACACTTAGTCACGACCCACAAGAAACCTTCCTTACTACGATTTCGACTTCGAGGTCATGAAACCGGTGGAGTACGTTTCTTAACTGAGTAACCTGTTCTGAGACTACGACCCTCCCTAACCCCCGTCCTCCTCTTCCCCTGTTGTCTCCTACTCTACCGACCTACCGTAGTGACTGAGCTATCTGCACTCAAACTCACTTGAGACCCTCAATCACTACCTGTCCTTCCGGACCGCACGACGTTAAGTACCCCAACGTTTCTCGATCTGTGCTGACTCTCTGACTTGACTTGACTTTTCTTCGTCTTCTATAATTCTTCTCCACCATTCTTATGTGTCTTGATATATCTTTTATTGAAGTACTGGGTCTATTAGTGTTACCACACTAGTGAGTGGATCTCGGTCTGTAGGACCTTACACTTCAGTTCACCCGGAATCCTTCGTAGTTAGCTTTGTTTCGATTACCTCCACTACCTTAAGGTTAACTCGATAAAGTTTAGGACTTTCTCCTACGACACTTTCACGACGTAAGTTATACGGTCATTTAAACCTTTTGAGTCGTCACCGGTGTCCTGACCTTTCCCAGTCAAAAGTAAGGTTAAGGATTTTTGTCCGTTACGGTTTCTTACGAGTTTGATGACGTGTTAACGTGAGTAGAGTGTACGGTCATTTCGTTACGAGTTTTAAGAGGTTCGGTACGAAGTTGTCATGTACTTTGTACTTGAAGGTCTACAAGTTCGACCTAAATCTTTTCCGTCTCCTTGGTCTCTAATTTAACGGTTGTAGGAGACCTAGTTACTTTTTCGTTCTCTCAAGGTCTTTTTGTAGATAAAGACGAAAAATCGGATACGGTTTCGGAAACTAACACACCTAGTGTTGTTTGACCTTTTAAGAAGTTCTCTACCCTTATAGACTGGTGGACTAGACAGAGAATCTTTAAACATACGTCCACTTCTTCGTTGTCAATCTTGACCTGTACCTTATTGTCTAACCAAGGTTTATCCTTTTCCTTATGCAGTTCCTACATGTAACAGTGGGACAAATAAATTGAATATACGAACATATAGTACTTTTTACGACCAGGACTACTTCGTGTTCGACCTTAGTTCGAACGACCCTCTTTATAGTTATTGGAGTCTATACGTCTACTGTGGTGGGAATACCGTCTTTCGCTTCTTGATTTCTCGGAGAACTACTTTCACTTTCTCCCCTCACTTTTTCAACCGAATTTTGAGTTGTAAGTCTAGTACCCTAGACCAGGGTAGTGAAGTACCGTTTATCTGACCCTTTGTCACCTTTGACACTCTCTGAAATAAAACCCCCCCGAGGTTTTAATGACGTCCATCACTGACATCGGTAATTTAATTTTCTGCGAACGAGGAACCTTGTTTTCGGTACTGATAAGATCTGTCGAATAATTTTTCGTCTTTGTAATGAAACGGTTGTTTCCAGATAGATCAGTTTTGATACCAAAAGGGTCATCAGTACATACCTACATTCTCAACCTGATCTTTCTTTCCACTCGTAGTTTATTGACTACGAAAAGTCGACACCACGACCTCTTCAGAGAACTCTCAGGCAACCTGACGTTCCTCTCGGTTGGTCAAATAGGATTTCCTTTAGCTAGGACTTATAAGTAGATTTCCTGACTATAACTTCGACTTTGAGATTATGAAACCGATGGACTACACTTCTTGATTGAGTAACCTTTTCTGGGACAATGACCCTTTCTAACTTCCACCCTCCTCTTCCCCCGTTGTCTCCTACTCTACTGACCTCCGTAGTGTCTGAGTTACCTGTACTCAAACTAATTTGAGGTTATCAACCACTACCTATGCCTCTGGACCGTACGACGTCAGGTACCCCAGTGTTTCTCAGTCTGTACTAACTTACTGGTTTGACTTAACTTGTGAATATACACCATATAAAAATTTCCAACTTGAGTCTTCGGTTCTCACCTTATTATCAATGGTCTTAGACTCCCATCTCCCTCCCCTTTACAACCAGGTCCACACGTTTTAATGTTAATACATCCTACTTATTGATATTTGTGGATTACATATTGTACTACTGATATCGGTAATTATGTTATAATTTATGAGATTTATACGATTATCTCCACAAAAGTACTGTCTTTTTCTGTCATTGTTACTCATCTACCGTACAATTGATCAAGTTCACGTTATTAGTAAAATAATAGTATTCATATACTTCAGTAGTACAGTACGTGTATTTTATGTACGTTAAAATAAATTGATTTTTATTTTCTCTTTTTCGTTCGTGTTATTTAAACCCTTATCAACGGATAACTTCACTGACTAATTTTAACAATTCTATAATTAACTTCTATTAATGGATGAAAAGACAGACATTATAGGTACATAATAATATCAATGTAAGACTAATTATTCAAAACCACTATTGAGATCTTATATGGATCGGATTCTCAAAGAGGAAGTGAAAGACACTGTGTAGAACTTACCGTCAGAATTAAAAGGACTCGACATATACCTAGATTATTTTATTTTAGTTGAGGTTATAGAACGTAAACGGAACATTATTCGACCGGAAGTACCCTGACTGTGTCTACAGTACCTTTACCTGGATTTGATCAATTATTATTTTTAGGTAAAAAAGGACTTTTTTTTAATTATATCGTAAACCCATGTTAAATAATAAATTATAAGTAGAATCTGAATTGTCGTCCGACGGATTTCATTTCTATAACAATGTCACAGAAGTTTTAGACGGACGATGATGACTAGTCTTTGGACGTATGAATTAATAATAAGTAGTTAAAAGGTGTATAAACCTTTCAGTGAATTACGTAGACAATTAATTCGAATGGGAGTCTTATATTTACCGAGTTTTATAGTAAATTTTTAACATCAATAGTTCTAAAATAAACTATTTAGTTTATAAAGTTTACTTTATTTTGATGTAATTTAAATTGATGTATCACAGGACATTTTATGACTGTAATTCTTGCAGAAAGAAAAAATTTAAAATAAATAAAAATTATATTTAAACAAATAAAATTAACCTCCGATTAATGAATTGTTATAACATAACCAAAATGGTATAGCCATTGTTAAGGATGAACAAAGGTGTGTCTTTTTAATTCCTTTGTAGTCGATTACCGTTTTTTGCTTATCCTGTAATAGGACAATGATTAGACATTAGGAATTGTCCCAGATGATCAATAATTTTGACTTCATAATGAGTAGACCTAGGGAATGGACCGGTTTTCTGGGTAAATAGAGATAGGATTAATTTAATCCTATTCAAATTAATCCTATGTAAATTAATCCTGTTTAGTCCGTCATTCGGGGATTATTCGTAAAAACTTGGAGTATCACTTTGGGATCAGACCAAGAGTCATTTCTCCCGTAATTCTTTCCGCTGTCGAAAGTCGTCTCTTCTTGGTGGTACTCGGACATGGCACCGACTCGCTTTTAGTCCGTGAACCGATCTTAGGACTCTGTTAAGATCAATCCCCTGGGTTGCGAAAACCGAGACTGTCACTCACTCAGGTAATCTCATAAGAGACTGTATGAAGATCACTTACAAAGGAGTTCTAGGTACTCTTTTCAGTGTAGTATTTCCTTTCACCTTACATCAAGGGGTGACCGTTAGGTCATTACGTCGTAGTGAACTCCAAGATTCTTCTTGACCTCACTACAGATACTTCAAATTCATAGTCCACTTCCTCGTTGTGATTGGATTATGGTCCATGACTGTTCTCTTGTCTTACCGATCATTCTGTAGGTCTCTTTCAATTTTTAGTGGTTCCTCTTCTACTCTCCGTCGTTCCCGAGATTGTCGTCTCCTTCTTATACCCCTAAGGTGACTGAAAAGTACTACATCTAATCAGTTTCTATAAAATTGACATACGTGAAGGAATCTCATGAACATATGTAATGGTATAAATGAACAGAACTAAGTAATCTAATTTTGTCGTTCTTCCGTCCTGACTTAAAATTTTTAATAGACTTTATGATTTATTCCCGTAAAACAGTTTAGGTCTCTGGAAGTTTTAATAGAGTGAGGGAATCCTTTGAACCTTACCGTTGTGATTGTACACCCTGGTGGATAGAACCTAAGACGGATAACGAAGAGTAAAGGATCTTCAATACGACTTTTCACAATGAGCGAGTCAGTACAGGTTGAGAAACACTGAGGTACCTGACATCGGGTGGTCCAAGGAGAGACAGACACCCTAAGAGACCTCACCCAACGGTAAAGGAAGAGGTCCACTAGAAGGGCTGGGTCTCTAGTTTGGACCCAGAGGACGTAACGTCTGTCTAAGAAGTGACAGACTCGGTGGTCCCAATTCACCAAGAGTAATGGATCAACGTAAGGTTATTCACTTACTTTGAGACTTGATCAATAGGGTTCTACGTCGTTGAACCGTTCGAGAACGATGACAGACTCGTCACTTTTTCAACGAGTCTCTTCGGGTCGGAGGCAGTTCTTCGAGGAAGGAAATCTGTCTACCTCGTTCGGTTCTTAGGTACTTGATTGACCAAACTTCAGGAAGGGAGAGAACCCAAGGTCCTCTCAATTGTAGTTGAATGTAAGTTTCTTCGGTCTCCAGACATTGAAGCAAGAGACATCCAAACGTTTATGAGAAAACCCATTTCATTGCAAGATTGTTCTTCCTTTTGATTCCTTAGAACTCATGTAAAGAATAACAAAAATTTACAGTTCGGATCCATTTTGAGACTTGAGACAATGGATCCTGTTAGACTGAAAAGGTATCTCTTCCTGGAGTAAAAAGACTCTAGGTCACGGTCTAGGAGAGGAACTTTCTCTTCAATTTTTTTCTTACGTAGTAGTAAATACTAGGTCTGTACGAGAAGGTGGTCCCTAGTAGAAACTAATACAAGGGACAAGACTCAATGTGACCCAATCTGAGTCACGGACTCAGAACTTACGTTGAACCTCTGTCTGTAGATCCGTAGATTTATAGATAGGTAGTCCTTATTGTGAGTAAGTCTCCGAGGTAAACCTCCTATTTACCGAAAAACACAAAAAACAAAAGAAAGTTTAAGTGACACACACACACACACACACACATAGGATTTAAGGAAGGACCGTAAACCAAGTTACTATTAAAAATTACACGTAACTCACTACTTTAGTACATTAGAAACATATACATTTAATTTGGACTTTACTCTTATTGTAGACTTGGCACATCCAAATAGTCTATCTCAGGACTAAATCCTTATGTAAGAAATATATTTTACAGATAATGACTATTAAAAACAGTCTATAGTTTAAGTGTGTATTTGGTATGACATATCCACATTAAACACCACACAAGTTTATGGAAAATTTTGTTAACAGAAGAAAATGATGAGGGTAGAAAAAATAAAAGAAAGAAATAAAAAGTTCAATATGACCTGTGCGTTAAATAAAGGGTATTTTGATGAGAGTTCTGAGAAGTTGTATAAGAAGAGACTCTACAAGAGTATCTTGTAAGTAAATCAAAATTTGCGTCGTAAGTAGACTAAACAGAGACTTTAGTAACCAAGTCTACTCGTATAAGGGTTCCTGTTTAAATTTTCGTGATTGCGTCAAAATAGACAGACTTCACCGGATAAGACAATACCCGTAAGTACCTCGAGAGACCAGGTCGAGGTCTCAAGAGTCATTCACGGAGACCAAAATAAGACGAAAGTGTTCTCGGGACGTTAGACGAGAATCATACAATACCTTCCACGAAGAGGTTCCTCCCACCTGTCCCCTAGGGTCTTTCTTTCTTTTACCAATCTCGACTTTCTCTCCTTTTTCGAAACGGTCAAAAGATCAGAACCACTTTAGTAATAAAGTACCTTCACTAACGTTCAGAATGACAATTGTACCAACTTTTATTTGTAAATCTGTCCCGACATACTCCAGTTCAACTATACTAGTTATGTAGAAATATATACCCACACACACAGACTACATACACACAATTTACATTTTTACACTGAAAGTAAAGTTTTAGTTCACTAAGGATGAATTTTCACCAAGTCAACGTATCATGTGATATGGAATAATCTTTATTTTGAACAATTCAGACGTAAATGACTCTTTACGAGGAATAGTTGAAAAAAAAAGAAAACTGTTGCAAGAATTAAAATAAAATAAAAAAAGTCAATCCGACATAGACCATAAAAAAGGGGAAATAAATAAATAAATAATAATAATAAAATGAAATGTTATAACATAACCAAACCGGTGTGTAGTTGTACTTAGGTGGTGCCCACATGTACACAAGGGTAAGGGTTTGTGGGGAGGTTTGAGAAGGGGGTGTGGTAGGGAGGCCCAGTAGGGGCACGTTGTCGGGTTCGTAGGACATGGGACGTAGCTTGGATCTGACCTCTAAGTAAAGAATATACTATAACATGTACAAAGTTTCGGTAAGAGGGTTTAGTAGGGTGGGAGAGGGAGAAGGTGTCTCAGGTTTTCTGACAAGATATGTAGGCACAGAGAAAACGACAGAACGTATGTCCCAATAGTAATGGTAGAAAGATTTAAGGTAAATATACACAATCATATGACATAACCACAAAAAGAAACACCGAATGAGGTGACATAATAGCCGAGGTCAAAGCAGGTAGAGTAATCTTGACTAAGTTTACATAAGAAAAATTACCGACTCATTATGAGGTAACACATATACATGGTGTCGAAAGAATCGGTAAGTAGACGACTACCTGTAGATCCAACGAAGTTACAGGACCGATAATATTTGTCACGACTCTACTTGTAACCCCATGTACACAGAGAAAGTCAAGACCAAAGGAGCCACACATACGGGTCGTCACCCTAACGACCCAGTATACCGTCAAGATAAAGGTCAAAAAATTCCTTAGAGTTGTGACAAAAGGTATCACCGACATGATCAAAAGTAAAGGTGGTTGTAACATTCTCCCAAGGGAAAAGAGGTGTGGGAGAGGTCGTTAATAACGAACATCTGAAA
Organism: Capra ibex; assembly: GCA_006410555.1. NCBI lineage: Eukaryota > Metazoa > Chordata > Mammalia > Artiodactyla > Bovidae > Capra > Capra ibex. The sequence continues at coordinate 43,031,369 of SJYO01046538.1, read as the reverse complement.
ACCTAACGTCGGTAAGACTGACCGTACTTTACCATGGAGTAACACCAAAACTAAAAGTAAAGAGACTATTACTCACTACAACTTGTAAAAAAGTACACAAACAATCGGTAGACATACAGAAGAAACCTCTTTACAGATAAATCAAGAAACCGGTCAAAAACTAACCCAGCAAATAAAAAGACCTTAACTCGACGTCCTCAACGAACATATAAAAACCCTAATCAATAAACAGTCAACGAAGTAAACGATAATAAAAGAGGGTAAGGCTTCCTACAGAAAAGTGGAACGAATATCAAAGGAAACAACAGGAATAGTTGAAATTATTTATATTAGAACTTGTATTAAAAGTTCGTTAAGGTAGGACGAGTATAACGGAAAGAATTGTCATGGACTTTTCCAAAATCGTCGAGTTCTACAATATCATTTTTGTTTGTTTGTTTTTCTAATCGACTGTTACTCACTTGGGTGAGATACTGTAATTAAGATCACGAGTCATTTGTAAATTCAATTTTAGTTCTTTATGACTTACTTCGTGCCGTTTCCGATTATCTCAAGACGGTTCTCTTGTGTGACCAGTATCGTTTGTGGGAGAAGGTAGTTGTGTTCTCTTCTAAGATGTGTACCTGTAGTGGTCTACGAGTTGTGGTGTTAGTCTAACTAATATAAGAAACGTCGGTTTCTATCTCTTCGAGATCTATCAGTCGTTTTTGTTCTGGCCCTCGACTGACACCGAGTCTAGAACTTGAGGAATAACTGTTTAAATCTGAATTTAACTACTTTCACCTCTTTTGGTGATCTGGTAAGTCTATACTGGATTTAGTTTAGGGAAAACTGATTTGTCACCTTCACTCTTTATCTAAATTCCCTGATCTAGACTATCTGTCTCACGGACTACTTGATACCTACCACCAAGTTCTGAAACATGTCCCCCGGTCTTAGCTCTGGTAGGGGTCCTTTTTCTTTACGTTTTTTCGTTTTACCGACAGACTTCTCCGGAATGTTTATCGACACTTTTCTTCCTTCGTTCTTCGTTTTCTCTTTGTCTTTCTATATGGGTAAACTTACGTCTCATGGTTTTTTATCGTTCCTCTCTATTCTCGGAAGGAGTTACTAACTACGTTTCTTTATCTCCTTTTGTTGTCTTACTCTTTCTGATCTCTAGAGAAGTTCTTTTAATCTCTATGGTTCCCTTGTAAAGTACGTTTCTACCCGAGTTATTTCCTGTCTTTACCATACCTGGATTGTCTTCGTCTTCTATAATTCTTCTCCACCGTTCTTATGTCCCTTCTTGATATGTTTTTACCAAAAGTACTGGGTCTGTTAGTGTTACTACACTAGTGAGTGGATTTCGGTCTGTAGAACCTTACACTTCAGTTCACCCGGAATCCTTCATAGTGATCTTGTTTCGAAACCTCCACTACCTTAAGATCAATTCGACAAAGTTTAGGACTTTCTACTACGACACTTTCACGGTGTGAGTTACACGGTCATTTAAACCTTTTGAGTCGTCATCGGTGTCCCAACCTTTTCCAGTCAAAAGTAAGGTTATGGTTTCGTTCCGTTACGGTTTCTTACGAGTTTGATGACGTGTTAACATGGGTAGAGTGTGCGATGATTTCATTACGAGTTTCAAGAGGTTCGGTCTGAAGTCGTTATGCACTTGGTACTTGAAGGTCTACAAGTTCGACCAACATCTTTTCCGTCTCCTTGGTCTCTAGTTTAACGGTTGTAGGCGACCTAGTAGTTTTTTCGTTCTCTCAAGGTCTTTTTGTAGATAAAGACGTAAAATCGGATACGGTTTTGGAAACTGACACACCTAGTGTTGGTTGACACCTTTTAAGAATTTCTCTATCCTTATGGTCTGGTGGATTGGACGGAGAACTCTTTGGACATACGTCCAGTTCTTCGTTGTCAATCTTGACCTATACCTTGTCGTCTGACCAAGGTTCATCCTTTTCCTCATGCAGTTCCGAAATATAACAGTGGGAGGAATAAATTGAATACACATCTCATGTATACATCTCATGTAGTACTCTTTACGACCCGACCGTCTTCGTGTTCGACCTTAGTTCTAAAGACCCTCTTTAGAGTTATTAGAGTCTATACGTCTACTGTGTTGGGAATACCGTCTTTTACTTCTCCTTGAACTACTTTTACTTTCTCCTCTCACTTTTTCAACCGAATTTCGAGTTGTAAGTCTTTTGACTTTGGTACTGTAGGTCAAGGGAGTGAAGTACCGTTTATCTACCCCTTTGTCACAGACTGAAATAAAAAGAACCGAGGTTTTAGTGACGTCTACCACTGACGTCGTTACCTTAATTTTCTGGGAATGAGGAACCTTCCTTTCAATACTGGTTGGATCTATCGTATAAGTTTTTGTCTCTGTAATGAAACGGTTGTGTCCAGGTAGATCAGTTCCGATACCAAAAAGGTCACCAGTACATACCTACACTCACCAGTACATAAAGAAAGTCATATTTCTTTCGACTCGTAGCTTCTTGACTACGAAAACTTGACACCACAACCTCTTCTGAGAACCCTCAGGGAACCTGACGTTCCTCTAAGTTCGTCAGGTAGGATTTCCTCTAGTCAGGACCGACAAGTAACCTTCCTGGCTGCAACTTCGACTTTGAGGTTATAAAACCGGTGGAGTGAACTCCTAAACTGAGTAACCTTTTATAGGATTGTGACCCTTTCTGACTCCCTTCCTCCTTTTCCCCTGTTATCTCCTACTCTACCAACCTACCGTAGTGACTGAGCTACCTGTACCGAAACCCACCTGAGGTCCTGTACCACTATCTGTCCCTCCGGACCAGACGACGTCAAGTACCCCAGTGTTTCTCAGCCTATGCTGGTTCACTGACTTGAATTGACTTGACTATGTCTCTACTAAAGTAACACTGAGGATACTCCCTCTTCTCTGAGAATCTGTGAACTCCAAATCCCTACACACACAAAGAAAGAAAAAAGAAAAAAAAAAGGAAAAAGTGTTTTTAAGAGAAAACGGACACAGGAAATACCCTTGAACAAGATATAAAGAAGACAGGGGTCTATATCTTGACATTGAACCTCTTTTCATACTGTAAACCTTAGTTGGTGAGTGAAATAGGGACTGATGGACAATCGTAGAAACTGAGAATCAAATAACTAGATATTTTGTCCTCGTCGATGGACCGTCAATAAATTTTGAATCTTGTCATAAAAATACGGTAGTCCTATTAAGAGAGTTCCTTACACCTATCAGAGAGAACATTGTGATATGCATGTCCTACGACGGTACAAAAATGTCTTCGATAAAATGAAAAGACATCATGTCCCGACGTTTGACAAGACTTGACTACATATAGTTAAACCAAGAGGTGTTGAACCCCTAATAAAACCATGTTTTTCTACTTTTAACACTACGACTACCCACAAATGACGAGGAAGTATTCCAACAGTAGTCAACATTATTTTCATTTAGAGTCTGGTTATAGGTATGAGTATGTATGTTTGTAAGTAATTTGAACACAATCTTCGTCTGTTTTGTTAATTATGTTTACAACAATTGTAAAATACTTCTTGGATCGAGTGAGAAAATTTTTGTTTGTATTGGACTGTACTTGTTAAGTGATCTTTGTCTCTGTTTATAAAGTCTCCGTACAAAATTACGGAAATATTTAATCGTAGTCCGTTATATCTTCAAGACAGTGGGTTTCTGACCTGAGTTATTTCGAGTGAATCGTTAGATCGGAATCCAGGGTAAAAGAGTTACTCGACCCACAAACACAGGGGTAGTTTTAAGTGTATAGTTTTAGTATTAGGGATGACACCACCATGAACATCTACCCTGGAAACCCTCCATTAATCCAAATCTTTCCAGTACTTCCACCCCAGGAGTAATACCCCAATTCACGGAATATTCTTCTCTTTATGTCTTTCCGACGAAAGATAGGTCCGTGTCGGTGACTAGATGTTTGGTCCTCCTCTTGTCTTAGACAAGAGAGTGGTTCTTGTCTTAGACGACCATGAAACCAGAATCCGAAGGAAGTCTTGAAACTCTTTACAGACCGTAAATTCAGTGAGTAAAACACCATAAAACAATTTCACCTAGTACGACGTTTTCTGTGTATGGTTTCCCATGTTTACTGTGTAGAGTATCTAAGATTAGGGGATAAAGTACGTTTTACAATCCACGCATAGCTTTTATGAAGTCGATCGGATTTATATAACTCAAGATGATTTAAGCATTAACTTTTAGGTAAAGATTGTGGGTAATACGACTAATTGTTCGGTGATTTAAGTGGTTACTTTTAGGTAAAGACTGTAATTAATATGATTAATCGGTGAGTAGATATCTAAGTAATGTATCTCTTTCCTTGGAATGTAATAGCTCTAGAGACTTCATGTCGAAAAGACTATTATTGGACCCACTGGTGGATGTCTCACACACACACACACACACAGACACAAATAGTCTTGTTTATTGTCAGACTGTCAGGATTTCATTTTAATTTTGGTAATTTTGGTAAGTATAGAGTAAAATACGACTTTTAAAACTTTTTCTTCCACGGTTGTAGTAATGTCGTCCACAGAGCAACAAGACACAGAGAGACTGGAAGATAAGGAGAAAGGATGACTACCATCATTCCCCCAAAAGTGGTTGGTACATCAAAAAACCGTCCAATTAAGGAGGAACTTAGATGTTGTCGTTGGATAGGGAGAAGGGTCGGGGTATGTTTCAAACATCTTCGGTACTGTAGGACAGTAAAGGAAGGTGGTTCATATCGGGAGACCTCAGTCGGGGGACTCCAAAAAGTCAAGTCAAGTCAAGTCAACGAGTCGGCACAGGTTGAAAAACTCTGGGGTGCTTAACGTCGTGTGGTCCGGAGGGAGAGGTAGTGGTTGAGGGTCTCAAATGAGTTTGAGTACAGGTAGCTCAACCACTACGGTAGGTCGGCAGAGTAGGAGACAACAGGGGAAGAGGAGGACGGGGGTTAGGAAGGGTCGTAGTCTCAGAAAAGGTTACTCAGTTGTGAAGCGTACTCCACCGGTTTCATAACCTCAAAGTCGAAATCGTAGTCAGGAAGGTTTCTTGTGGGTCCTGACTAGAGGAAATCTTACCTGACTAACCTAGAGGAACGTCAGGTCACCTGTGAGTTCTAAGAAGAGGTTGTGGTGTCAAGTTTTTGTAGTTAAGAAGTCACGAGTCGAAAGAAATATCAGGTGGAGAGTGTAGGTATAAACTGATGACCTTTTTTGGTATCGGAACTGATCTACCTGTAAACAACCGTTTCATTACAGAGACGAAAAGTTATACGATAGATCCAACCAGTATGGAAAGGAAGGTTCTTCACAGAAAATTAAAGTACCGACTCCAAAAATGTTAAATTGTTAAGGTACTAATGATACGTACCAGATATTACCAGACCGTTACAAACTTTGATAGAATACAAAATCCTATTCTTTCGGGATATGTCCCCTCTTTTTCATCTCATCTTGAAAGATCCGGTTCCTTATTTCATAGTAGGAAATGGTGTGTAATAAGATAGTTAAAGAATTTAGAAGAGACAAAAGGGGGTATATAATCTTCATAAAAGAAAGTCGGGTAAACGTCTTTGGGATTCGAGGCTTCACTTTGTTGGTTTTTTAGTTGGTCACCACCCCTGACACGAACACTTCTCTCGATTTTATAATTTTCGGTCCATATTATTTCGACTTTGTGTTTATGACACGGACAAGACAGCAAAATGTACTTTTGCATTTAAACCTTGTCAATTCACTACACACTTTTACCTAATCTATGGAAATGACAACGGTCGTACTTTATACACCCACAAAATGAAACACAGACACTCATCTCCAAAGTCCTTTATTCGTGTCCACTATATACGAATGAAATCGAAGAGCAACAGGAAGTGAAGTCGTTTTGAGTATCTGAAATCGACCTTTTAATCAGGAAGGAACCGAAAGCAAAGAGAAACGGGATAGAATGTTAAATATATCTTTGATAGAGGAGACCTCAAGTGAGTAAGTGAAATTGAGTAACGGACAGGGTAAGACCAAATAAATAAGGTCTACAAATAATACGTGTCGTATTTTATGTATTACGTCCTGTATGAACACCCATCGGTACGAAAATGAAACCGGGAATATGACCTAAAGAACCGTAGAACTTTAAAAATCTACTACTCTAAAGTAAGTGTGTTATAGTTATAGAGTATAGTAAAACATGATAGACGTAAAGTTTCTTGACGTTGATAAAATATTTATCGTGTGAATAAATAAAACGCACCGATTCTCCCATTTAAAGTCTACAGATAAAGAATTATGTGTCTTCCGTTACCGTTGGGCGAGGGCATGAGAACGGACCTTTTAGGGTGCCTACCTCCTCGGACCATCCGACGTCAGGTACATCCTAAATCTTTTTTCTAAAAGGACACCGGATCTTTTGGATTAACTAAGAAGATTTAACGGTCCAATACACATGTAAGTTTCTTTACACTTCTTGATTACTCTTCTCTTTAGATAACATAATCCCCAACCCTTATATAATCTGTTTCGTTATCAATATCTGTATTTATTCTCTTACGACGGTACAAATATATGAACACTAGTGGTGTCACTACACTAGAGTTCAACATCTACCTAAAACTGATCTTTGAATTTTTTGTGTACTTTTATTATTAGAACTTCTTTAATATTTAATTTTTTATAAAATTGATTAAATTATTTATAAAGGGTTTACATAAACTAGTGTCTTGATGTAATTTTATGGACCTTGAAGGGTAAGTCAAGGTCGTATTTTCAGACAACCTTCAGTAACAAGGATATTTTTTTTTTTTTTGATTTGTTTAACTTTTAGTTACTGAAAGGAACCTGAGTAGTCTTGACTCCAACGTCCTGTTTGGTGAGACTTTGGACGTCCCTCACCACTTATGTCACAACATTGATTCTGGACGGATAGATCTTGTCTCCAGTGACCTCGGTCTCGCCCTTCCTTATGAATTTCCCATCAAAACTGTTTGATGACCTCCGACACACTTTAGTGTACTTTTACTCTTTAATGACCAATCACCCTAGGGGTATGAAAGTACTCACAATGGAGACCCTTGAGGGGGTCCGGGAGTGTCACTTATCTACTGTTTCTCGAGGGAGTGCCGAGACGTCCTTGTTCCCTATCATTAATAATACTTTACACGGGTCTAATAAGAGAATTGTTTCCGGATTAAGAGGACACCCTCCCCCCTTGAAAATGGTCTCGAAATAGGATGGATCCCTTTCCGTAAAGAGAGTGACGTCGTGAGAGATCGGAAAGACAGAATGGATTCTCCTCCATCCCTCCTTTCTTTCGATACTTTATAAGCACTTCCAGTATCCGTCCGTTTCATTTCAGGTTGATTTTTAATTGGCATTATAACGTTTTGTAAAGAAAAGAGTGAGTGAAATGACCTTGTAGTTGTCCAGAGATTATATTACTGTTACCTAAAGTCACCTTTCTTGACAGGTCACGTCCGAAAGAGAACGTCCCTCTTAGTTCCGTTCGGGTTTCAATTATCCTCTGGTTTATATCCCTGTTATTATCTTAAACTTTGTAAACCGTCGATGTATTTTGTAATTTGTGACAAGTTGAGGATCAGTATAATTGTATTTTGAAATGTATTTTTCAAATAAATGAAGTTAAGGGTAAGGTTTTAATTACTGTGGTTTCGAGTCTAGATTTTTGAAACCTCTTGGGATTCACCATATTTATATTCTAATTATATTTTTACGATGTGGATCCGTACAGTGTAAACTCGACTTATTTTGGTTTCTGTTTCTTCTTTAGGACTTTCTTCAGTCTTTTCTTTTTATTTCTGAAAGGACCCTCCCTGTTTCTATTCTTAATATCGTCTGAAGGGAAGTCTCTGGTATATTCGTTCTTTCATCTCACTTTACGAATTCTACAACTTTTTTTCTCTTTGTTTGTGGTTGACCTTAAGTTATAAGTCACTTTAATAGGAAGTTTTCTCTTCCTATTTACTTCTGTAAGAGTCTTTTTACTTTTTACTCCCTTGAATAATGGTCGTCTGAACATTCTTGTTAAGTTTCCTTAAACAGTCCCTCTTTCTTTTACCATATCTAATCTTTGAGTCTAGATGTAAAGTTTCTCTCTCTTAATCTTTTCTTTCTTTACTTCTCCTTTGTCTTAATGTTACTCGGACCTTATAGTATATAATAATTCACTCTTTCGTGAGTTTTTTTAGGTGTTGCTACTTCTCGACCCAGTTTCCTTGTGATCTTAGTTGTTTTTATCAAGGGGTCACCAGTTTCGGTCTTCTAAACCCGGTTTTGTTTTTGACATGACCTAATGTTAGGTTTCATCTTTTATTATAAGTACTCAGAGATATGTAAATAATATTTATGTATTAAATATATGTAATTTATCATTTCCTATTTATTTAGAGAGTACGGTGTTTTCATGTATGAAAATACATCTATTAAATACATCTATGAGACGGGATTTCCTCTACCTCTCTTGGAGGATGAGGAGTTCACACCCGACACTTAACACTGAAGGAAGGTCTTTTACGACACGTCTTTCCCCCATTTTTTCTCACTAAACGTCACCTTTTTGGACTGTTTGTGATTAGGCCTGTCCACTGTCATTGTAGTTGTTACTATACAGTTAAAACCAGCATACATCGGAAGTGTCTCATGTTATTCTTGCCGTGAAATGTAGACTCCAAAAGAAGGGGGTTTGGGTAATAAAGTCAGATTCTCACTCTTTTTGTGGTTTGTTCGGAGTTAACTCCCTACGAAATGTTTTATGAACTGGTCATTAGAACCGTTCACAGTTCCAATAATTTTATTTTACATTTTTGTAGACCCGTTGAGTATAGTGTCTCCTCGGATTCTTTTGTACTACTAATTTACATTACACCGTAGGACCTACCCTAAGACCTCGTCATTTTCTCGTAATCTATTTTTGATTCTTATAGACTTATTTCATAAAAAATTTAATTATTATTTCATAATCATAACAATTAATTCACACTGTTTATATGATATTATTTATCCGTTATGATATGGTTACGTTCTACAATTATAATCCCTTTTGACTCAAGTCCGACATACCCTTTAAGACATAGTAGTAGTCTTGAAAGGGTATTCGGATCTTGATAATTTTTTAATAAAATTTCTTTAGTTCCTACTGTAGTAAGGACTGTTTAGAGTCTAATGTCAACTTCTGTCTGACTTTTATGACAGAAATAGTATGTACAAAGAAGACGAATTTTATTTTTTTTTTCGGACGATTTACTATGTTACAAATGAACAGAAAAGTCTATCTTTATACTCCTAGTTTAGACAAAATATTAAAAAATAATATTAATAAAAATTTACAGACCAACACGGTGTACCAAGAGACTGGTCCCTAAATTAGCCAGGATTGGTGATCTGGTGGTCCCTTAAGGATCCTAGTTTCGATAAAATCAATTGAAATCTGGTGGTGTGACACCCCTTGTTTATACGTAGTCTTTTATTGGTGTGAAAGTGTAATATTTGTTTACGTTTTACCCTATTTAACACGGTCTAAAAAAGGTCTTGTTTTCAGAAAAAAACTCTTGTGTAATCCCCCCCAAAGGACTATCGAGTCAACCATTTCTTAAGCGGACGTTACACCCTTTGGACCCAAGCTAGGGACCCAATTCTTCTATGGGACCTCTTCCCTTTCTGATGGGTGACGTCCTAAGACCGGACCTCTTAAGGTACCAGACATATTAGGTACCCCAGTGTCTGAGTCTATGCTGACTCGTTTAAAGTGAAAGAAATTCTCGGAACTTTTGACGTGATTGAGAAACCTAACAAACGGAAGATCCGTTCTCTTGACCTTAAGAGAACGGTAAAGGACCCAACGGTAAAGGACCCAACGGTAAAGGACCCAACGGTAAAGGACCCAACGGTAAAGGACCCAACGGACCCAAAAGGACCCAACGGTAAAGGAAGAGGTCCCCTAGAAGGAATGGGTCCCTAGCTTGGGACCAGAAGGTGTGACATCCGTTTACGAAATGGAAGACTCGGTGGTCCCTTCAGATCATAGATTAATTCGTAATCTATTTATGTCGGGAAGAGAACATTAAAAAGACTACGGTACTACTTAGGAAAACAAAGATCAAAGAAACCTGTACATACTACTCAAAGTGACTTTATATGTGTAATCAGTAAATTATTAAAGGTCACGAAACAACTTAAAACAATTTTTGGTTGTAATGGTCCTTCTTATTTAAGTTTTTCTTTACAATTTTATGTTAACTCCCATATTGTCTTTATCTAGAATCCCAGATACTTACTTACTGTATTGTTAATAAAAAAATTTTTTGATCACTTTATATATTCGGTCTTTATGAGAAACTTTCTCGAAGAATTTAAAAGAATACATCGGAAGTCTCTGACGTTCTTTGTAGAATTTGAAAGGGATTTTGTCGACACATACACATAAAGGACATCCCTCTACTACACTTAAAACAAGTCTCATGTTCTAAATTTGACTTTCTTATAATAGGTAGTTGGAACACTTTGTTGGGTCTCCGATGATTCACTACTCAACGTAACAAATCCTATTATTCCTTTACTACATAACTCGATTCGGGTAGGAATTTATCCTTTCAGAGATTGTAAAATCCTATGATCGAATACTTAGTTTACAGGAAAGGGAAGATATCTCTATAACTACTGGAGAAAGTAATTCAATCTAAAACTCCTAAGGTGGTAAGTATACGCTCGTGACTGTAAAGGTTAGAGTAGACAAGAGTCACAAAGAACAAATACTTAATATCACTACATCCGTCGTCCTTTTCTACTGAGTCAATTTTTTACACTAATAACGTGAGTACATATCAATAGTCAACTGAACTGATAAATGAAACCAGTTCAGTCAATTCGAGATAGTAGACATTTTATATCGAGAATTACGGTCCAAGGTAGTTTACGGGAGATCTCCAATTGTCAGTGTAAACCTTCGTTAAATTTTATAACCGTTCCTTCGATACTGATAACCCATCGATACTGATGACCGGTATAATCGTTGTGTTCGAAAATCACCAAAAATACACAATCCGAGTTCTTAGTGAAATTTTTCCATATAAATGGAGAACAGTTTGTATCTCTCTAGTGTATGGGTCCGTATGAAAAAAAAGGTGATTAAATAAAAAAACGTTAGATGACACTCGGTTGAAAGAACCTTTCAACTTAAGAAAGAGTATATATATATATATATATATATATATATATATAGTGTTAATAAAACATTGATAAAACAATCAAAATTTTCGGTACAAAGATCTGAGTTTTCAGTGTCTCTTGTCTGGACACCAACGGTTCCCCCTCTTTTCCACGTCCTCGCTACCTACCCCTAAACCCCAATCGTCTACGTTTGACCTTATTTATCTTACCGTTTGTTGTTCCGGGATGGTGTCTCGTGTCCGTTGATATAAGTTATAGGACACTATTTGGTATTACCCTTTCTTATACGTATACATACATATTGACTTAGTGAAACGACATATCGTGATTACTTATGTTGTAACATATAGTTGATATAAAGTTATTTTTTCTCTTCTGTCGGTACAAAGAAATTTGAAGTTGTAAAAGAGAACCAACCATCTTTTTCGGGTGTTCAGTAATTTGGTATCACACCTCGATTTATGAGTCCTTTGAGGATCAAGAAATTCTTAAGTATAAGGTTTTCAAACAAATATAGGACCAGAATCTTGGATCCTATTTGAAGGGAAGTCTTCCACCACACGTAATTATGTCCTTTATATTGTGAGGACATGTTTGTGGCTCTTTAAAACGTACTTTGTAATGTCTTCGTTTTGTTAGTCTTTAGAGTTTTAACGGTAGGTGTGTAAAATCTTTTGCTTCTCACTACAGTTCCAACTTCGTTACTACCTCTCAACTTTGTCTCTTGACAAGAGACCCCTTTACTTTGTCTGAATCCGAAACTCCCTTTTCCCTGAACTCCTTTATTAAGGTCAAACGTACGCCACGCTTCGTTCTGTGGTCTGAAATTTCTTCTCGGTTTGAAGTTCGTACTGGGCAGGACAAGATGTCTTCTGTCCCTGAAAGAAACTACCAAGTTCTCACTTTTTACAAGAAGGAACGACTTATCTTTCTTCTTCGTACATCGGGTTCTCAGGGACCGTCCGTCGTACTCTGGTTCCTTCTCTTTTGAAAGTCCTTTCCTCGGTTATGGTTTTTTTTTTTCTTTCTTTTTTTCTGTATTCTTTATTTCTTACACGGGACTTAGGAGAGGGATGAGGTGGAAAATCACCACATCAAATCTCCTGACTCACTTTTTGAGAGGGGGTAAGTCTCGTGTAGAAGGAGTTGTTCTCGGGAGGTGGGATATACTTAAGAAAGGGAAGGACGACCAGAGGAGCGACGATATTCGAAGGTGAATAACACAGGTAACTACGGATATAGGAGGATCCTGATGCAAAAGACATACGTACACAAAAATTAAATGTAATTACCATGAGACGATGTTCAATACAAGATGAAGAAAGGAAATATGAGTCGTGTCGTGGGGACTCCACCCAAATACTGTGATAGATATGTACACCAACCAGGTTTGACGACGTCTCTATGTCTGTAGGGTCGAAGGTGGGTGTACGACACAAACACCTTTGACACTCAACCTCCATTTTACGATAACTATGATATCATTTGTTTGACGGAGTACCAGAGAAAGTCTCGAGATTTATAACGTACACGGTATCCAGGTTCTGATCTGATGAATCCAGTCAAATCAAGTCAAGTCAGCGAGTCAGTACTGAGAAACGCTGGGGTACTTAGCGTCGTGCGGTCCGGAGGGACAGGTAGTGGTTGAGGGCCTCAAGTGAGTCTGAGTGCAGGTAGTTCAGTCACCACGGTAGGTCGGTAGAGTAGTAGGAGACGGTAGGGGAAGAGGAGGACGGAGGTTAGGGAGGGTCGTAGTCTCAGAAAAGGTTACTCAGTTGAGAAGCGTACTCCATCGGTTTCATGACCTGAAAGTCGAAATCGTAGTAAGGAAGGTTTCTTGTGGGTCCTGACTAGAGGAAATCTTACCTGACTAACCTAGAGGAACCTCAGGTTCCCTGAGAGTTCTCAGAAGAGGTTGTGGTGTCAAGTTTTCGTAGTTAAGAAGCCACGAGTGGAAAGAAGTGTCAGGTTGAGAGTGTAGGTATGTACTGGTGACCTTTTGGTATCGGAACTGATCTACCCGGAAACAACCGTTTGATTACAGAGACGAAAACTTATACGATAGATCCAACCAGTATTGAAGGGAAAGTTCCTCATTCGCAGAAAATTAAAGTACCGACGTCAGTGGTAGACGTCACTAAAACCTCAGGGGGTTTTATTTCAGACTGTGACAAAAGTGACAAAGGGGTAGATAAAGGGTACTTCACTACCCTGGTCTACGGTACTAGAATAAAAAGACTTTCAACTCGAAATTCGGTCGAAAAAGTGAGAGTCCAGTCTCTGGGCATATTTGAAATGTAAATCGTTTTGTGAAGATCGAACGAAAAGACTTACAGAATTGGCTAAATGTAAAGATAGTTTCCACTTATCCATAGGAAGGGTGTGAGACTGGTCGTAAGACATAGTAGAAGAGATGTTGGACAACGGTAAGAGTACACGTATATAGTGTAAAAACAAAACCACAGGAGGGTATATCCATAACCAAAATTGGTGTAAGAAGAAATTGGTTTAAGAAGTTTATGAACAATCTGTAAAACCGGGTGAAAAGAAACTAGACGGATAAGTTTAAGAAACGTGTAAAAAGATAAACCAAAGGTTTGAGTATAAAATAAATTTCCTCCAAAAAAAAAAAATTATATGGTATACCATAAATGAACAGTTGACATCTGTAATGTTTATAAAAGAGAATGAGATAATAGACAATCCAGATAGATAGACAGTTTGTAATTAAAACGAATTTAGTTTAGTTACGAAACTAATTACTAACGTCCCAAAAGGTTAAGATTCAATTATTTCAATATATTGTAAACCCTGAAGGGATCACCAGGTCATCAATTCTGAGGTACGAAGGTAACGTCCCCAGTACTCAAGTTAGGGACCAGTCCCTCGATTCTAGGGTACACGGTACACCGGTTTTGTATTCAGATTCATTTAAAAAAAAATTCATTTTAAATTTTTTATTTTAGTAAATAGATGATCAAAAGAAACAAAAGAGAAGGTGTTATCCAGTAATTGGCGGAACTTTCACAGAAACTTACATCGTAGGTAATCGAAGGGGCAAAACATGAATTACTCGATTAATAAGGGTGTGGTAGTGATCTAAAGGGAGAGGTAACGAAAGACGACGGAGGAAATCGTATGTATTGCAAGGAAATGTGTGTGTCCAGACGTCGACTTAGTGGACATTAAGTAGATAAACAAGGAAACGATCAGGTATGAGAACAATATTATAAAAGTAACCTAGGGAATTATAGACCACATCAGTAGGGGGGAACTTAAAAGACGTAGTTGTGTCTAAACCGATGAGACTTGAGGTAAGAAAATAGACTTAAAATCTTATACAAAAAAACCTATGGGATTCATAGAATCGTCATTAAACTAAACGTTTCGTAACTTAAACGTTAAACCAACTAGAAAAATTGGAACTTGCACTTCAGAAGGGTAGAAATTTATACCATATAAACGGGTTAATAATTTTGTATAAAATAGACTATACTATCTCTAATTTTATAAAGGGGTATTTTAGAACTTATAAGAATTAATCAAACTAAGGAACAGAGAAAACCGGTTTAGGAAGAGGTCGGAAAGGGGTGGAATTCGGGGTATGTATATACGCACTAAGTCGTAATGAGAGAGTCACCGGAGAGTACTTAAAACGTAATCAAGAAGTCCAGAAGGATCTAAAAGACAAAATAGGACGCCGTAGAGACCTCGATCCTGCCGTTTCCGTTGTACGTCGGATACAACCAAACGGGGGTACCAGGGTGACTAACAGATACTACCAAACTCGACTTAATACAATGATAACCGTTCACTTGGAGGATTAATTTTGTACAGTCATTCACCGTGTGTATTGTTTTACTGTTTATCCCAACAAATACCCGTAATATCCTCTTCCGTTACCGTGGGGTGAGGTCATGAGAACGGACCTTTTAGGGTACCTGTGTCTCCGAACCATCCGACGTCAGGTACCCCAGCGATTCTCAGCCTGTGTGCTGACTCGCTGAAGTGAAAGTAAAAAATGAAAGTACGTAGCCTCTTCCTTTACCGTTGTGTGAGGTCACAAGAACGAACCTCTTAGGGTCCCTACCCCCCTCGGACCACCCGACGGCAGATACCCCAACGTGTCTCAGCCTGTGCTGACTTCACTGAATCGTCGTCGTCGTCGTACCCGTAATAAAATATAAACAGTATACGAGAGATAGAGTGTGGTAGGTCAGGAAGAATTAGAAGGTCCGAGGGAGACTCAGGAGGTCGTCGGGTCCAGTAGTGTACCGACGATTCAGGATGAGGAGAAAGACAAGGAAGGTGGACGAGATGTGTTGTTTCGAGAAGTCATAGGTCTTCCCGACCTAGAAGGGAGATGGTAGTCTAGCACTAAAGAAGAAAAAATTTTCACTAGATTGAAATTTTAAATCTTCGCTAGTAAACAAATATGGTTCTCTAAAAAGTAGGATTGTCTCTATCAAAGTTAGGTTTAATTAAATATTAACCACGTTTTAAAGTGTCATATTGGTTACTTTCGTTAAGTTATTCATACCATCTCTTACAAGGACCCAACATCGTAATAGTCCATTCATTTGTTCAAGATTCTCTGAAGGTGTCTACCAAATAAGAAATGTCATAAAAGAGGTAAAAATATTGAAGAAGGAAACAAAAGTGAAACGAATCGTGGATCCAAAATACTACATTTTCACTTTCAGTGAGTCAGCACAGGTCACGAAACTCTGGGGTACTTCATATATCAGGTACTTGAAAAGGTCCGGTCTTATGAACTCACCCATCGGTAAAGGAAGAGGTCCTCTAGAAGGGTTGGGTCCAGAGGGTGTAACCTCCACCTAAAAAATGGTCGACTCCAAAATATTTTTAAGATGTAAAAAAAGAAAGAAAAAAGGACTACGTTGTAACACTGTAACATTACACCCGGATATCAAGAGACTGTCTCTGTCCCAAAATAAGTAGTACGACAAATTCACGTCCAGTCAGAATTCCGATTCTGTGTGCTATACTTTTTTAATACTTTAGACTCAGAGAATTCGGATCTGTAATTGGGTCGTTTGGAGATTTAAGATTAATCGAAAGAGAAATGGGAGTAAAATGAAAGAGAAGGGTAGAAGTGACACACTTTAAAATTCAAGAATTATCCTATTTTAACGAAGATGGAAACAAACATTCTATACAGTAAAGTTTTAAATTATAGACTTTTTATAGGTTTCCCTTTAAAGTAGTCTATGTGAGGTGAGTAATCATGTTTCCAATGACTCCAAGAGATATATACATCTTATATTCCTAGTGAGAAGACACACAGAACAAACAAAATAAAAAAGAATAAGAACAGAGGATTTGATAGATATAAATGTTTGTAGATTTGTCCATATAAACCATGTACGTCTTCAGACAGTCGTATTATTCGTTTACAAAATTCAATTTCAGAGACCATTTAATGTGAACACAAGAACATGACAAATCATACTAAAATCATTTAGTATTCTTTTAACTACCGACGTGATTAATTGAAAAAAGTCATTAAAAATTTGAAAGTCTAAATATTTTACATTAGTAACAACGTTAAGAATCACGAAATATAAAGATTTTATACCAACAAAGTACTATTAGTTTATATTCAATATAACCTTTATATGAACAATTTTTTATGAGGTATAAAAAATATAAAAGTGATCGATATAGATCTGTTGTATTTCCGTCGATAATAAAAAATTAGTTGTCACCAACATTTATAAGATAAAATGAAAGAATCATGATCTGATATCGTGGTTTACTATGTGAATGACAAGATGAAGACTATACTAAAGTTCCGTCAACATCTTTTACGAAATCATCTACATTATCAGTTTCTTCTCAGCGATCTTAAACCTTTCAGTAAAACATCAAATTCCCCTTTTAATTAAAACAAAACAACAAAATTGAAAACAAACGAAAAGAGTTTTCAGGGAAGAATTGATCACTCGGGTTTTACAGTCCGGACATTAGGGTCGATCTCGAAATGGTCCACACACATGAAGGGCCTAGTGTATCAAGTTACTCGACATAATAGACAAAGACGTGTTGGAGAAGACTTCAGTCAACGACTACGACATTAGTATTGGGAACTTTACATACCCATTTATTTTCGAGGAAATAGTCTTTACATATTGATGAGTGAAAGAGTTCTCTGAGAATTACCGTTTTAATACCGTTTTACTCTTTAAAGAAGGGAGGATAAATAAACTTTTGTTGTTTAATATCAGTACTAAAGTTCTAAAGGAAGGTCCCGGAGTAATTTAACGGAGGGTACAGTATTTTTTTGGAGAACACTTTCTACGAAGGCCTCCTTTGAACAATGTAATTTGACAGTCAGTTCAGGAGAAGAGTTCAAAACGATGACAAAAAACTAGGTTCTTCTCGGTGCCTCTACTTGGTAGAGAAGGAATTCTAATAAATTATTTATTAAAAGGTAGGTAATGAGAATACGTGTTATTAGTCGTCGTGAGATGTGATTTGTCAGAACATACATCTCGGATGAAATCCAACCCTACACCTTATCTGTAAAATCTTATGATTTTAGTAAAGGTATGTTTTTCGGTTTAATATTTGGATCGTCCTCTAAAACAACACAAACCAAACAAAAGATTTCTGACTCTGTGTGATCTATTTCGCAACAAGTAGAGACGGTACTTGGTATTTTAATTTCCTCTATTGACCCAAAAGGTGTGAACTAAGAAACAGAGACCTTATCTTATCCAAAAATCTTAAACTCGTCGAATTTCGGTAAACCAAGCAAAAAGGTATATGAAAGAAATTTTTAGTGAGAAGTTTTCACGGTTCAAGGACTAAAATTTTGCGATTAGTAAACCAAAACTGGTTAACACACCCTTCTTTATATTTTATCAAAAAGAAGACAAGTCGGTATAAAAGAAACCAGTTACGGTAAAGGCAAAAGAACCAAATAAGAAAGACCTAAAAAGATTTAGTAATGGGAAGTATGACTTATAATACCCCCTTTATGCTCGAATCATAAAAAAAAAAGGTTTTGGTCAGAAAACTATTTCCCGTTTCAACTTCCGGTTTTATCTGTCTATCGAGTTAGTTGTCTAACTAAACATGGAGGTGATCAAACAAGGAGGTGATTGTATCCGATGTAATATAAAAGTCATTTTTGTCTTAAATTGAGTAATCATTATCTTCACTTGTTAAGTAATTCACAAACTATCCAAGAGTAAGATCAAATATATAATTAGAAATTTTTATAAATGACTCATCGAATGTGTTTTACCTTGAAAGATCTCCCTTAAATTCGACTAAAAAGACAAGTCTTTAAAATACCAATCAAAAGTCTAGTCTAAGTACTAAAAGAGAGGATACAAGAAACAGAATGAATGTAACAAAATAGAGTCCCGTGTTGTTTCTTGTTTTAATTGTCACGGTATTACACTCTTTTATGTTACAAATAAATATATGTCACCCAGGAGTAGTAGATTAAGAATGTTCTTATCAAACTTGACTCACAAAAATGAAAGTAAACGTCTATTCTTTCAACACTGAACTTACCGGATACATTGAACGAGTTTCAGTATAACGTCTCGGGACTCTAAGTTTGAGTTTGAAGAAAATAAGGTCTTGGATGTAAGTATTGATTTTATGATTGAGGATTTTCGATACACCTGTAGGATCACCCGTAATCTTTCCACAGTTTCTTACAATCTTAGTCTTCTTTATAATCACTCGTACAGTAAAATTATACCTATTTATCTTCAAATATTTCCGTTACTGGAATTACAGTATAAAAACAAGTTACCGTCTTCAGTTAATAGAAGGATAAATTCACGAGTGACTTTTATTAGAGTTCTAGTAATAAATATTAAAATAAATTTTAGGAAAACTGTCATAATGAAGATATTGTATCTTTTAAGAATACCAACAATACATAAATAAAAGAAAAACGACGAGATCAGAACGTACATACGATTCAACGAAGTCAGTACAGACTGAGAACCACTGGGATACCCGGTATCCGAGGAGACAGGTTCCCTAAGAGATCCGTTCTTATGACCTCATGCAACGGTACGGGAGGAGGTTCCCTAGAAGGACCCCTAGTTTGGACTCGGAGAATATAGAGGACGTAACCATCCGTCCAAGAAATGGTGATCACATGGAACCCTTCGGATAACCCAATTAGTTGAATTTTTATTCAGAAAACAGTGTCTTCTTTAAAGATTAAGGGTTTTTTCAACTAAAGGTTGTACTATTAAACCTTGGAGTACCCTTTCTGAACTTTCGGACCGAACACTATTAACTAAACTAAGTGTTTTTGATGAATAGTAGAAAAAAAGTTATTAACAACGAATTTGTAATCCATTTTCTCTGTTTAAACGAATTCATTTACAATATAGATTTTTAAAAGTCGTGATATGACTAAATGTTATTAAAAAGACTCAAATTGGAGACAATTTTCCGTCGGTAAGTAATTTTTAGTAACGAGGGAGGTATTGTTATTTCGTTTATTACTCACACACACACGTGGGTGGACAAACACACATATACAAATATATGTGTATATATAAACTTCTATAAGTTATCAACGTCTACATTTCTTAAGATTTTCATTCTATATCTTTCCTTACTCTAGAACTCATTTATTTCTTTCTAACAACCGTTAAGAGACCACTGTGAACGACTTATGTTCGTGTCTCCTCTTTCTAGTCTGGATCGTATCACTCTCCATTGGACAACCTCATTTGTCTTAGGTCATCTCAAAAGGTGTCGACACATCCACTGTACTTACTGACCTTAGACCGCCTCGATCAAAAAGGAAGGATATTCTGAAGTGAGTGGGTCATTTGTAAAGGAATCTCACACCGTAATATCTTACGACCCCCTGTCTGACTCCTTCTTCTCCTTAGAAGTATTCAGAACGTGAAAGCAAGGTTTCAGGACGATCTTCCTACACGGATATTATTATAGAATACCTATAGTTAGAAATCTGTAAACTTTCGACTGTACTTAATTTGTTTTCACCGCTCTGACCCGTGTAAGTCCCGCCATTCCTTTACATCTAGTTACCTTGTCTTCTCTTTCGGGTCTTTATTTGGGTACGTAGGTCCCAGTTAATTAGATGTTCTTTCCTTCGTTCTGAGATATTGTCTCTTTTCTCTCAGAGAAGTTATTTACCACGATCCTGTTGATCTGACATTCTCTTAATTTAATCTTGTAAGAGATTATAGTGTGTGTTTTCATTTGATTTTTACCTAATTTATCGATTTACATTTACATTCTGGCCTGTGATATTCTGAGGAATCCTTTTGTATCCGTCTTGTGAGACTGTATTTACCGTCGTATTGAAAAACCTAGACAGAGGGTCTCATTACCTTTATCTCCTTTTTGTTTGTATACCCTGAATTAATTTGAATTTTCGAAAACGTATCGTTTCCTTGGGTATTTGGTTTGTTTTTCTGTTGGGTATTTTATCTCTTTATAATCGTTCGTTACACTAGATGTTCTCTAATTAGAGATTTGATATGTTTGTCGAATATATCGAGTCATATAAAAATTTTTCGGTTCGTTTTATACTCCAGGTTTATCTGTAAAGAGGTTTCTTCGGTATGTCTACCGGTTTTCCGTGTACTTTTCTACAAATTGTAACTCTTGATAATTTCTTTACGTTTAATTTTCATATTAGTCCATAATATAGTAGAGTTCAGTCTTACCGGTAGTAGTTTTTCAGATGTTTGGATAAATACTTTGTCTTTATCAGTGTCTACATCTTTTGTTTGAAAATCAGTGGTCCGTCACTTCCCCTCTCTCCCTATTTAACCTTCCGTCCCTGACTGTACATATGTTGTGATATATATTTTGTCCATTCATTAATCTTAAATGACATATCGTACCCTCGAGATGAGTCATGAGACATTACTGGAGCTTCCCTTCTATTAGATTTTTTTCTCACAAATATACATGTACATATTGACTTATTGAAACGATATGTCGTCTTTGATTATGTTATAACAGTTAGTTGATATAAGATTATTTTAACTAAAAATTTTTGTGTGTTTATTCTTTACGACCTCTCCGACGACTCTTTTCCCTCGGGACGGTGTGACATCCACCTTTACATTTAACCACGACAGTAATACCTCTTATCGTACGATACACGATTCAACGAAGTCAGTTCAGACTGAAAAACTCTGGGGTACCTGACATCAGGGGGTCCATGGAGACAGGTGTCTAAGATGTCCGTTCTTATGACCTCAACAACGGGAGGAAGTGCCCTGGAAGGACTGAGTCCCTGACTTGGGTACAAAGAATACAGAGGACGTGACCGACGGCGACGACGATTCAACACAGCCAGCACAGGCTTAGACCCGCTGGGGTATCTGCCGTCGGGTGGTCCGAGGAGACAAGGACCCTAAGAGGTCCGTTCTTGTGACCTCCCCCAACGGTAAAGGAAGAGGTCACATACGTTCACTTTTCAGTTTCACTTCAACGAGTCAGTACAGACTGAGGATCACTGGGGTACCTGACGTCGGATGGTCCGAGGAGGTGGGTACCCTAAAAGGTCCGTTCTCATGACCTCACCCCACGGTAACGGACGTAACCGTCCGGTCAAGAAATGATGATCGTGGTGGACCCTTCGGACCTTTTGTTATAACTACAAGGAATTTTTTGATTTTCATCGTGATGTCACACTTCGATGTTAGCGTCGGACCCACGTATAGGTCTCTTTTGGTATTAAACTTTACGTGGGAGTTTACAATGGATGTCGTGACAGATGTTTTCGGTTGTATACTTTCGTTAGATTTACAGGTGACTGTCTAATTACCTAATTTTTCTACACTATATAAACATGTTACCTAACAACTCACACACACACTTCAGTGAGTCAGCACAGGCTGAGAAACGTTGGGGTACCTGACATCGAATGGTCCGAGGAGACAGGTACCCTAAAAGGTCCGTTATCATGACCTCACCTAACGGTAAAGGAAGAGGTCCCCTATAAGGGTTGGGTCCCTAGTTTGGGTCCAGAGGGCGTAACATTTGTCTACGAAATGGGGGACTCGGTGGCCGACTGTATTACGTTAAATGTCGTTGTACCTACGTGGATCTCTAATAGTGTGACTCACTTCATTCAGTCTCTTATTGTTTATAACGTATTATAACGAATATTCACCTTAATTTTTATTTGGTACTATGTTTATTTACTTGAATATATGTTTTGTCTTTGTCTGGGTATCTGGTTTTTTTTTTTTTTTCGTCTTTCCTCCCCTTCTATTTAATCCTCAGACCCTAATTGTATCCGTTACCGTGAGGTCATAAGAACGGACCTCTTAGGGTCCCTGTCCCCTCGGACCACCCGGCGGTAGATACCCCAGCGTGTCTCGACCTGTGCTGACTTCGCTAAATCGTCGTCGTACATATTTTATCTATCGGTCATTCCTGGATGACGTGTCGTGTCCCTTGATATAATTTATAGAACATTATTGGATATTACCTTTTCTTGGACTTTAAGAAAAAGTCTCAGTGTATATATTTATAAATGTACGTATATATACTGTTAAGTTAGTAAAACGACATGTGGACTTTGATTGTTTTGTGTCATTTAGTTGACATAAAGTTAATATTTCCTTGTGTTACAAGTGTCTTCTTAATTTTTCAAGATCGCTTGACTTCTTTTTTTTTCCTTCAATTTAACGTTGGGTGACGACTGTATCGAGTAGACTTATTTAGCTATGTATTAGTCAAAGAATAGGATTGACGGTCTCTTTTACGAGAGAACGACCCTACCCCCCGTCTATAAAGAAACAAAAAAACAAAAAAAATTTACATATTATGGACTGTATGTTGGTATTTAAAGTTTTGTACATTTCTTTGTCTTTTTACAGTTGGTTTTAATTCTCGTTTTTATTTTTTATCTTCGTCTGTGTATCGTAGCGTCTAATCTTGAACACTTTTCCTTAAAATTTACAGTAATATGTATACAATTTCTTATCCGTTATTTCTGTTATTTGACTTTTTTATTAGTAAATTGTTTCTTTACCTTTGTGTTTTCTCTTTTATTTAACTTGTGACATGTTGACTTTTTATTCCACAAACTTTAATTTTTAAAAACTTGTCTAAATTATCTTCTACCCGTCGTCTGACTTCGTAGTCACTTAAACTTAATCCAGTTCTATTGAATATTTCTGTTTTCGTGTCTCTATTTTTCTTACCCTTTATTTCTTGTCTCGTAGTTTATTGAAGAAGGTGGTTGTATATTCAACATTATAGTCATCTTGGGTATGAAAAGGAAAGTTTTGACTACATATGTTATTATACAGTCCCCTCTTATCAGAAATTGTCAGAAAAAGAAGAGAGAGCAGGAATTCCTCTCCCTACACTGTAGTAAAAAAAAAAGGAGAGTTTATATTTAAAGAACTCATATAAGTAATTTGATTGTAAATCCTTTAAAGATGACACAGTATCCAAGACCTCCATATATTTAGTCATTGATGACATACCATCTTACCATCTCATACATCGATTTCGTCACTTGTTTTATTTCTATGAGGGGTGTACGTACGTGAAATGAAAATTCGTTTTACTCTGTCTTTTACTTTAACACACATACACACACACTAGTATTCCCAAATTTTTGTCAGTTCATCATTTTCCTCTATATTGTACGTGTCCCCTACCTCCTCACGTATTATAAACTCTATCAAGTAGACCTATACGGAGGGACCACTGAAGTGGACACTCATCTGTGAAGTTATTTCAATCGACTGTAAGTCCTGTACTTCTATTCAACCTTCACAAAAGTTGTCTTCCCTACTACTCACAGTTCTGTCACTTGGTCTCCGTAAACACGACACAACCTTCCTGTCTCACCTGTCAGACCAATCACCTCTCTAGTCCCACCTCGTGTCATCCTTTTTTTTTTCCAATCGACCTCTATCTAATAGTTTCCTTAGACTTGGTCTATTCTGGAACTGGAAATGAGATTTCCTACACACCCCCCATTAGATAGACCGTATAAACTTTTGTTTTGAAAGAGGAGAAAGCATTTTTCTGTTTTACTTTGTCCATCTTTATTCTTGTTTCTCATTATCAGACCAATTTTGTACAAGTACCGACCCGATCCTACCACTATTACCTTCACCTCTCTACGTTAGTCTTAAATTTATATTAAAAATCTATCATAATTTTTGTAAATTCATACCTAAGTTACACTCTATTCTCGTCTTTTTCCTTATGTACTCAATGGGTTACCGACAAATTATACAATCACCCATGTTTTAAAAGTAGAACACACACTTAACGGTTATCAAAGTATCTTTACGAAAACTTTCCTTTTAAAACTCAGTCACATTTTTTTTTTACCAACTGTATTAATCACTACAACTAGTACACAGTTCAACTTCTTTTGTGACCCTATGTGTGGTACATAAACATTAGGAAGTTAAGTCAAGTCAGCAAGTCAGTACATACTGAGAAACACTGGGGTACTTGGTGTCGTGCGGTCCGGAGGGACAGGTAAAGTTGAGGGTCTCAGGTGGGTTTGGATACAGGTAGCACAGCCACTATGGTAGGTTGGCAGAGTACGAGACAGCAGGGAAAGAGGAGGAAGGGAGTTAGGGAGGATCGTAGTCCCAGAGAAGTTTACTCAGTGGAGAAGCGTAGTCCACCGGTTTCATAACCTGAAAGTCGAAGTTGTAGTCAAGAAGGTCACTTATGGGTCCCGACTAGAGGAAATCCTACCTGACCAACCTAGAGGAACGTCAGGTTTCCTGAGAGTTCTCAGAAATGGTTGTGGTGTCAAGTTTTCGTAGTTACGAAGTCACGAGTCGAAAGAAATATCAGGTTGAGAGTGTAGGTCTTTACTGGTAACCTTTTTGGTATCGGAACTGATCTACCTGGAAACAACCGTTTCATTACAGAGGCGAAAACTTATACGATAGATCCAACCAGTATTGAAAGGAAGGTTCCTCATTCGCAGCAAATTAAAGTACCGACGTCAGTGGTAGACGTCACTAAAACCTCGGGTCTTTTTATTTCAGTCGGTGACAAAGGTGACAAAGGGGTAGATAAAGGGTACTTCACTACCCTGGTCTACGGTAAAATCAAAAGACTTACAACTCGAAATTCGGTTGAAAAAGTGAGAGGAGAAAGTGAAAGTAGTTCTCCGAGGAATCAAGAAGAAGTGAAAGACGGTATTTCCACCACAGTAGACGTATAGACTCCAATAACTATAAAGAGGCTCGTTAGAACTAAGGTCGAACACGAAGGAGGTCGGGTCGCAAAGAGAACTACATGAGACGCATATTCAATTTATTCGTCCCACTGTTACATGTCGGAACTGTATGAGGTAAAGGATAAACCTTGGTCAGACAACAAGGTACAGGTTAAGATTGTGAACGAAGGACTGGACGTATGATCAAAGAGTTCTTCGTCCAGTCCACCAGACCATAAGGGTAGAGAAAGTCTTAAGAGAACTTCTTAAAAGGTGTCAAATAACACTAGGTGTGTCAGTTTCCGAAACCGTATCAGTTATTTCGTCTTTATCTACAAAAAAACCTTGAGAGAACGAAAAAGCTACTAGGTCTCCTACAACTTTTACACTAGAGACTAAGGAGACGGAAAGGATTTAGGTCGAACTTGTAGACCTTCAAGTACCAAGTGGATAACGACTTCGGACCGAACCTCTTAAAACTCGTAATGAAATGATCACACACTCTACTCACGTTAACACACCCAAAAACTCGTAAGAAACCGTAACAGAAACAAACCCTAACCTTTCTTTTGACAGGAAAAGGTCAGGACACCGATACCGACTCAAAAGGTTTAAACAACCGTATAACTCACACCGTGAAAGTGTCGTAGTTATAGGTCCTAAACTTTATCGAGGTGACCTTACGGTAGTGGAGATGATCCAAACAAACATCACTATGAAGGATTCCGGGTGAACTGAAGTGTAAGGTCCTATAGACCGAGATCCACTCACTAGTGTGGTAGTACTAATAGACCCAGAACTTCTAGAAAAAACATGTCAAGAAGACATATAAGAACGGTGGAGAAGAATTACAGAAGACGAAGACAATTCAGGTGTGGTAGACGGGAAATAACTCGGGTAGAAACGTACTTTTCAAGGGAACCATAGAGATTAAAAGAACTTCTAAGAGATCCCGTAGTCACTGGGATGAAACGAAAGTAAATAGATGTTTTGACAGTTTATAAATCAAATAAAGAAGGTGTATAAGAAGTAATAAAAATAACTCTATTTTAGATGTATTTGACTTTATACGTCTGGAATTGAACCACTAAAAAGAGTTTATGTGTGTGTGTGTGTGTGTGTTGGTGTGATTTTCTATGTTCTTTTAAAAATTCTTTCTATAACAAAGAAGATAGAGACCGATCAGAATTGAAGGGGAAACATAAATGATAAATCTGAAAATGATAAGATCTAATTGAACCGGACCTAAGTCAACTAACCAGACTAAAAAAAGTGAGATACAAAACTCCAAATAGCTAAAACAAAACTCCTAGTCAACCGAATTCAAAAATTTAATTACAATTCATCACAAGAGAGAGTTTTTTTTTTTTTTTTAGGGCCATACAAATGGACAAGAGAACACCTAACCATAAACTCAACAAGCTCAAACCCCTATAAATTTTATTTTGACGTTATACATAAAGACATGTTTATTCTAAGAAGTAAAATTAAATACTACAAAAGAATCGTCCTATATTTTTAATCCAGAGTATTTTTTATTTAAGTATTAACATGACACGAGTCGACACAGGTTGAGAAACACTCGGAAACCTCACATCGGTTGGTCCTAGGAGAACAGGTACTCTAAGAGATCTGTTCTTATGACCTCATTCAACGACAAAGGAGGAGATCCCCTAGAAAGACTGGGTCCTTAGTTTGAGTGAAGAGACCATAGAGGAGGTGACTTCCTACTAAGAAATGGACCACTCGGTAGTCCCTTGGGGTCTATTTCGGTCTTAGAAATTTTCCTCTGGGGAGAAAAATGTGATTTTATTTTTAATAGAATTTTTCCTCTTTGTACCTTCTTTTTTTATTGAAAGTCCACCGAAGGATCTTTGTTAGAAAAAATTTCTTTACTTTTTTTAGTAGAGACTCACAAACCTCGGTATAAATCGAGAACGTGTCCAAAGTGCAATGTTGACTACGGTAACCCCACAAGACTTATATAAGTTTGACCAAAAATTAAAATTTCAAAACCTAACGAACAAATAAGTCCGTGTGTTGACTTCGTTGTGGTTTAGAAAAGACCTTTACCTAATTACAAATTTTAGTGGTGGTATCAAATGGTATGTACGATTTCTTTTATAGAGGGTGGAAGGTGATGTGTGTGTATGTGTTTCTTGTATGAGCCCCTTTTTTCTATGGTGCTCACTCTCAACTATCTTCGTTATTTGACTTCTTAATCTGAGTGTTTCAAACTTCTATGACATTAATAGTCTATCTCTAGTACTTTTAAAACAAATAACAACAACTCCTTTATTTTCTTCCTTGACTTATTTACTGACTTTTTTGTTTTCCGTTTTTTTCACTGGTCTGTTTAACTTTTATATTATAGATTTTCTCTTTTATATTGTCCATTTTCTCTTTTTGATATTAACAATTTTCAATTTAGAGTCATGTATCTGATCGTTCTTTTTTCTGTATGAACTTTTCATTTTAAACATTCGACCTTTAAGTAAAAAGATTCCGATGGATCTTACGTCGTCTCTTCCTATTTCTTTTCCTTTTACACTTTCTTTACAATTCTCTGGACCTATAATGTTACTGTGAAAGATTATATGTCAAAGTCTCCCTATCTTATCTCTCGTGCATTTTTCCTTTATCTACATATAGTAGAGAGTTTTAATGTCCAACCGAACGAAAGGGAATGAGTGTTAAAAACTTTAACTCTGTATTAAGTGTAGTGAATTTTAAATGGGAAATATTCATAGATTAAGTCACCAGAAATAAATATTTCAACTTGTCAATCGTGGTAGATCAAGGTCGTGTAAAAGTAGCAGAGGGTTGTTTACCCCGAAAGAACCCACTGAGTCATCGTTTATTGTACAGACTGTTACATTCTCAGTACCAACCCTTCTAGGGGATCTCTTCCTTTACCTTTGGGTGTGGTCATAAAAATGGACCCTTTAGGGTATATGTCTCCTGGGACCCCCGATGTAAGTCAGGTACCCTAGTACTTTCTCAGCTGTGTTGAATCCCTGATTTTTTCTCTATGATAAGGGTTACTCTCAGTGAGAAGTAAGGTAAAAGACAGATACACCTTAATAGATAAAACGTGTAGAGTTTATATACTTTAGAAGTGTATACACTAGAAAATAAAGGACAAAGAAAGTGAATCGAGTCCAGTACTCGAGGAATAACGTTTTTAGTACGAATTTAACTTCTTTCATGTTCTTTGGTGATCCAGTGAGTACATACTGGATTAGATTAGTAAATACTAATATGTCACTTCCACTACTTATCTAAGTTCCCTAATATAGACCATCTGTCTCACGGACTTCTTGATACCTACCTCCAAGTATTGTGACATGTCCTCCACCACTCGTTTTGGTAGGGTTTCTTTTTCTTAATGTTCTTCCATTTCACCAACAGACTCCTCGGAAATGTTTACCGACTCTTTTCTTCTCTTCACTTTCCGTTTCCTTTTTCCCTTTTTTATATAGGTTAACTTATGTCAAGGTCTCTTTTCGTCCTCTTTATTTTTCGGGAAGAATTTACTTGTTACGTTTCTTCATCTTCTTTTGTTTTTATTGTCTTACCCTTTCTGATCTCTAGAAAAGTTCTTTTGACCTCGATAGTTCCCTTGTAAAGTACGTTCCTGTCCGTGTCATTTCTTGTCCTTGTTATTCCTGGATTGTTTTCGTCTTCTCTTATAATTCTCCAACGTTCTTTCGACTCGGGGTTTCTTGAATACGAAAACTTGACACAACGACCTCTTCTGAGAACTCTCAGGGAACCTGACGTTCCTCTAGGTTGGTCAAGTAGGATTTCCTTTAGTCAGGACTTATAAGTAACTTTTCTGACTACGACTTCGACTTTGAGGTCCTGAAACCGGTGGACTACCCTTCTTGACTGAGCAACCTCTTCTGAGACTACGACCCTTTCTAACTCCTGTTCCCCTGCTATCTTCTACTCTACCGACC
This sequence comes from Capra ibex, assembly GCA_006410555.1. Lineage (NCBI taxonomy): Eukaryota > Metazoa > Chordata > Mammalia > Artiodactyla > Bovidae > Capra > Capra ibex. The sequence goes on along the minus strand of SJYO01046538.1, from coordinate 43,002,002 downwards.
CTCCTGTTCCCCTGCTATCTTCTACTCTACCGACCTACCATAGTGGTTGAGTTGCCTGGACTCAAACTCATTCGAGACCTTGAACCACTACCTGTCCCTCCGGACCACAAGACGTCAGATACCCAAGCGTTTCTCAGTCTGTGTTGACTCGCTGACTTGACTTCTTATGTATCTGCTTGATATGTTTTTCCAGAATTACTAGGTCTATTGGTGTTACCACACTAGTGAGTGGATCTCAGTCTTCAAAACCTCATACTTAAGTTCACCCGGGGTCCTCCGTAATGATACTTGTGTCTCCTCCACTACCTTAAAATCGACTTAATAAATTTAAGATTTCCTACTAAGACAATTTCACGATATGAGGTATACAGTCGTTTAAACCTTTTGAGTAGTCACCGGTGTTCTGATCTGTTCCAGTCAAAAGTAAGGTTAAAGTTTCCCGTCACGGTTTGTTACAAGTTTGACGACATGTTAACGTGAGTAAAGTGGACGATTGTTCCAATACGAGTTTTAGGAAGTTCGATCCGAAGTCGTCATACACTTGGATCTTCAAAGTCTACATGTTTAACCGAAATCTTGTCCGTCTCCTTCGTCTCTAGTTTAACGGTTGTAAGTGATTAGAATCTTTTTCGTTCTCTTAAGGTCTTTTTGTAGATGAAGAAAAGGTGGTTGATACGATTTACAAAACTGACACACCTAGTGTTTTTTGACACCTTTTGAGAATACCTCTACACTTATGGTCTGGTAGAATGGACAGGGAACTCTTTGGACATATATCCAGTTCGTCGTTGTCAATCTTGACATGTCCCTTGTTGTCTGACCCAACAACGGTGGGACCAATAAATTGAAGATGTGTCTCATGTAGTACATTTTACGACCCGACCTACTTAGTGTTCGACCTTAGTTCTGACGACCTTCTTTATGCTTGTTGTAGTCTATACGTCTATTATGGTGAGATTACCGTCCTCCACTTCTATTTGATCTCTTGGAAAAGAACTCTCACTTTCTCTACTCACTATTTTGAACGAATTTTAAGTCGTAAGTTTTTTGATTCTAGTACCGAAGGTCAGGATAGTTAAGCACCGTTTATCTTCTCCCTTTTCACCTTTGTCACTGCATAAAACAAAAGAACCCGAACTTTTGGTGACGTCTACCACTGATGCCGGTACTTTAATTCTGTTAACTAGGAAACTTCCTTTTGATGTTGTTTGGATCTGTCGTATAATTTTTCGTCTCTGTAGTGTACCGACTGTAACAAACATATCAGTCTTTTTACCAAAAAGTTCATCACTACAAGTCTACACTCTCAGTCTGGTATTTCTTCCGACTCGTGACTTCTTGACTACGAAAACCTATCACCACGGTCTCTTCTGAGGACTCTCAGGAACCGGTCATTCGTTCCGAAGGGACCACCAAGTCATCCATTTCTTAGGTGGACGTTACACCCTCTAGAGTCAAGCTAGGGTCCCAACCCTTCTAGGGAACCTCTTCCCTTACCGATGGGTGAGGTCATAAGACACTGGTCTCTTAGGGTACTTGATATCTCAGTCTATGTTGACTCACTGAAAGTGAAAATGAAACCTGTCGTTCCTCTAGTTTGGTCAATTAGGACTTCCTTTAGTTGGAACTTATGTATGAGTGATCTTCCTGACTACGACTTCGACTTCGAGGTTATGAAACTGGTGGACTACGGTTCGCAACTGAGTAACCTTTTTTGGGACTAAGAGGTTTTCTACCTTCCTTTTTTATCTTCCCCCGTCGTCTCTTACTCTCCCAATCTATCATAGTGGTTGAGTTGTCTGTACTCAAACTCGTTCGAGACTTTCTATCACTTTCTGTCCCTTCGGACCGTAAGACGTCAAACAATCCATCCTGTATCGCTGACTTGTTGTTGTTGTTGTTAAACATTTTAAGTAGGTGTGACATCGTTCATAGTGAAGTAAGGGAAATCACCGACTTATGAAAGGGTAACATACCTATATGGTGTCAAATGAAGAGGTAATTAGTCACTCCAAGTAGTAAACCCAGTAAAGGTGAAAAACCAATGACAGTTATTCCGATAACAAAACAAGCCAGACTACCTGTAAGATGAGGTTTCGAAATTGATTGTGAGAGAGTTATGATCAAAAATTGTTGATACGGACCGGGATTTGGAATTTGTATACAATACTATGACACTCGGTGCGGAATCCGTCATACACAAATCTACATTACTTTATGTATGTAAGGTAATACATACATAAACATCTTATTACATACATTATCACCTTCTTTACATACATTTTCACCTTCTTTCATAAATTTTCACCTTCTTATGCATGAAGGTGAAAATATTTAAGTACCCCAGCGTTTCTCAGCCTGTGCTGACTCACTGACTTGACTTGACTTGATTTCCCCGTAGAGACACAACCGTAAATCCGACCTACATTTATATGAGTTTTATAGGGTAAGAAAGTGATTGGAGTACCAGAAAGTTTCGTTTTTAAATTTTTGGATTTATTAAAATTGAGGATGACTTTACACAGGACTTTATCTAAAGAATAACGAGAGATTCCTTTAGTGTTATGTAATAGTTATAAAATAACAAAAATAAAAGAAGGAACCTTCAGACACTTCTTCAGACATGTTTTTTAGTTTGTCAAAAATTTTAGAAATAGTTTTTTTTGATAAAATTACTTAGAAATAAGAAACAATCTCTATGAGTGAGATAGACGAGATACGTCGTAGACTAACTCTCTCTAAAAATTAATACGATACTGAGTAACCTTTTCTGAGACTACGACCCTCCCTAACCTCCGTCCTCCTCTTCCCCTGCCGTCTCCTACTACTCTACCGACTTACCGTAGTGACTGAACTACCTGCACTCAGACTCACTTGAGGCCCTCAACCACTACCTGTCCCTCCGGACCGCACTACGCTAAGTACCCCGGCGTTTCTCAACCTGTACTGACTCGCTGACTTGACTTGACTTCCATGTTGACTCTCAGGGAACCTAACGTTCCTCTTGGTTGGTCGGGTAGGATTTCCTCTAGTCGGGACCCACAAGTAACCTTCCTGACTACGATTTCGACTTTGAGGTTATGAAACCGGTGGAGTACGCTTCTTGACTGAGACTACGACCCTCCCTAACCTCCGTCCTCCTCTTCCCCTGTTGTCTCCTACTCTACCGACCTACCGTAGTGGCTGACCTACCTGTTCTCAAACCCACTTGAGACCCTCAACCACTACCTGTCCCTCCGGACCGCACGACGTTAAGTACCCCAACGTTTCTCAGCCTGTGCTGACTCGCTGACTTGACTTGACTTGACTTGACTTCCATGTTGACTTGGATTGTACTTCGTACTTTCTGTACGAAGCGAAAGTTGACGTCAGAATAAAGACAGGATCGAGTGTTTGAAAGTTCGGATTCAGTCTTATACGACAGAAAAGAGGAAGTGAATTGTAGACTACACATGTTGACTTCGTACTTGTCGACCATGACTAGTCTTGTCCGGTTCGTGAGTTTTTGAATGTAGTCACCTCGTTACGGCCCCCAGTCTGCAGGAACCGTTTTGAGTGATTTGTAAAAACATTTTAATGAATGTCTAAGTAGTTCAATGGTCATTATAAAGATGTACCTACTCTAGGTTTTGTGTAAATACACGGACAACTACACGAAAAGTTTGAGTTCGTTTTTCATTTATTAACGGGTTAGTCGTAATGACTTTTATACCCTGGACTCTCTTTCCACGTATTCTCCGTTTAATTCACTCTCCCCCTTTTATTTTTCCATAAGGGTCTCTCTCGATAAGATCTACAATGATCCTATTGAAAATTTCTCTTTTACTGGAACTTCCAACCTTCAAGTAAACTCTCCCCCCTTTTCTTTGTCAGTCCAGACACTAGGTCTTATTTTTCCTTTACCTTCACGAAAATAAAACGGGGATTTCGTTACCTTTAAATAACACACATAAACCTATATCTAAAATAAAATAAAAAATGATGGGACCACCCACTCGACTCGTTTTTTTTCTTTTTTTAGGTAAAATACTGTAATACCTGGAAAATCTGTCTCTAAATCCGGTGACCGTTCTTTGTAATCAAATAAACCCGTTTTCCAATCAGGTTTATATTCCGTAGAAAGAGTGACCCGACCGAATGGTTTCCCTGAGAAGAAGAGGTATGTGGAACTTTGTTTCCCTTCCCATTTTTAAGAATCCTTTTATTTTAGATACAATCAAGACACTTTGTCACACAACAGTGACTCATGTGTTTAGAACAACCGAATGAATATTTTATTCGTTTAGTCTATCCCTTTCGACACTTTAATTTCGAATTTGAGTCCTACGTAAAACAAACATAAAGAAGTTGTCCGAAGACCCTTTCATTTGAGCAGAAACTAAAAGAGAAACGAGGAGAGAAACGAACGACAAGGACAACAACAAGTCAACGAGCCAACAGAGGCAGAGAAACTCTCGGGTACCTGACGTCGTGCGGACCGACCGAAACGGGAGTTTAATAACGTCAACAAATGACAAACTTACGTAAAGAGAAACTCTCTGCCCTAATACAGAAAAAATTTTTAATAAGGGTCACAGACCGTATATCATCGACGAGTTATTTATATGTCTCATTTAGTAAGTAAACGTCGTTAACTCTAATACTTTTCCGACAGGATGTTTGGTATGATCAACTCTAATTCTAGTAATAAGGAATAAATCTTAGAAAAGAGACTCTCGTACATTTAGGGAACCCAAACCCTCCCTTTTTTTTTTTTTTTGACCTGCTCAAGTCGCCTAACCGAAAGGAACTTTCCGTCGGCTGTGAAAAAAGAGGACTAGGTATTAATCTTATTTCATTCCTGTCGGTAAATCTACAAGAAAATCGTCAAGGATTTAATTAGGTCTGAGTGTTCTCTTCCCCCTCCTTCTCTGACCCTCCCTTTTCTTCCTCTTCTATCTTCGTTTTTCTTTCCCTTCGTCTCCTCCTGTCTCCTCCTAACCGATTCTTTAGATGACGACACAAACAGACTTCTGTAATCGTGAAAAATAAATTAACATGAAAACCAGGGTTTTAAATAAAAATGGTGTACACGGAACAAAATTTGATTGAGGGTCCTGACACGGTGTTTTATAAGGACGAAGTTGTAGTGTGGACCCAGGTCAAGTTCTTGGATTGATAAAGATCAGGTGTACGATTTCGGAACGAGAGTATGCGGTCCTTTTTATCGGTCACGGTAAATTGTAGACCTGGGTTACATGAGAGAAAAGACTAAATATAAACACATTATAAAATAAATGGTTTTCTCTTTTAGTCATTTTCATCTATCACTTTTAGTAAATCTTTAAAATTATTTTTAGACTTATATCATTTGAGTCTAAATATTAAATATGAAAGTACTAAAATTACAATATATACGGATTTTACCTTTTGTAGAAAATTTACGTTGATTGACGGGTAGTCGTCAGTCCGTACTTGGACCCTACATAGGTAAGACATCATGTATAAGACATAAAGTTTATGTATACCTTATCCAAGATCGAATAGTAATTAGGACCAAGAATGACTTAAACGTAGTAGTTTTACGTTATGAATTTTCGTTAAAAAGTCAGAAAACCTACTATATTAAAACCAACATAGAAGAAACGAGATATTAACTCTGGTAAAAGTCAAAATGTAAATATTTGTGTTAAATCTTACTAGTTACTCAAAAATTTAAAGGAGTACTGAAAGAGGGGGTTAGTGGAAAAGAATATGTAGACAGAAGTCGTAAACGACTAATGTTTGACATAGTCCATTCAAACCACGTCTCTATAGTATTGTCCACTTTCTTCACACAGTGTGTAAAATTTATTTTACCCTACCAGAACAAAAAGAGTGTTTATATCTACCATTACACGAAAGACACAATTGTCAATTGATACTCTTTTGGTTTATAGAAAAAGTAGGAATTTTAAAATAAAACCTAGTAATAACTAAAAACTTAAACTCTTTTAAATAGGTCCTGTAGTATTAGACTTACAGACTTTAAAAACGAATACTTTACTTAAAGTGACAGTCTAATATCTCACAAGGATAGACAGACGTAATCCTAAGACTTAGTAGAACGTCAACACTTTATAGAAGGAGAATGTCAAAAGAAGTTAAACGGTAATACCTGTCTCATACTCTTTAATACTCAAGTTTCAATGTAAGTTGTTTTTTCACCTCATGTTTCTACTACAGAGGTCAGGGGAAAATATAGAAGAGTTTTTTTCTTAGACTTCGTACTTTGTCATCACTAGTAAATAAAATTATTAAATGATAGGAAGATCCAAGGAATTAATGAGAATACAAACAAATATTAAAAAAATTCATATAGACCCTTATTAACTATTCATTCAACTGAGTAACCTTTTCTGAGACTACGACCCTCCCTAACCCCCGTCCTCCTCTTCCCCTGCTGGCTCCTACTCTACCGACCTACCGTAGTGTCTGAGCTACCTGCACTCAGACTCACTTGAGACCCTCTACCACTACCTGTCCCTCCGGACCACACGACGTTAAGTACCCCAACGTTTTTCAGCCTGTACTGACTCGTTGACTTGACTTGACTTGACTTACTCTTTTATTAAGGATCCTACTAATTTATCGTTTACAAAGTTCTTTGTCTCTTTCTACTTTAGCGATTCTTGAGTATAGAGTTTATACAATTTCCAAGGTTACCTAAGTTTACTAATAATGTTTTCAAAATAAGATCAAATTATTTTTATCCACATAGAAAGAGAAATAAAAAACCTTATTTCTCTTTCTTTCTTATTTTCAGTTCTTTATAATTATGAATGTTTATCTCAATAAGGTTTTATTAATTATTTGATTTTGACCCAGTATACTTAGAATTACCATATAACTCAATTAGTCTATAATATCGTTTATGCAATCTTGTTGTCTTTAGTCGTCATATATAAACACTCATACAACTTTGTATGGTGGGTAAGAATGTTAAGACATATTATAACCCTGATTATGAGACCACAAGGTAAAGGTAAAATAAGTGACGTTGTAAGGAGTATTTAGGTTGAGTCGTAGTCAAAATGAGACCTAGTCAGGACTCCTGAAAGTAGATCGAGTGACGGGGGTGTCCACCTTCTCACACTTTTAGAACTAAACCATTTGTTGAACTCGAAAACTAGACTTTTATTTATCGAAGGTGCCTTTATCCTGGTTTTATATAAAATAAAGAGACCGACAGAGAGAGCAAAAGTGAGTCTTTGAGGTTGACGTATGTTTATTGGAGAGAGGTGTAAAATAGACCCTCGTGGATCACCCATAGAGTGTACACGACTTCTTTTACAGTTCAGAGAAAGTCCGTATCACGAAGAACCATGAAGAGATAATCCTTATCGGTACCAGGGCCGTCCTTAACGACCAGGTTCACGTGTTAAGAGAGTAACTATTTTCGTCGGGTGTTAAAGAAATAGTCATCTACCATGTTCAGATCTCCTTGCTTACTACAGATAAATAAGAGAAACTATTAACTGACCTTCCCAGGGCTTCCTAATGACGAACCCGGGATTACACAATGTCTCAAGTCCCTTCGTTACACAGGTCTAAAAAGGATATTGAGAGAGAACTAAAGGAAAACGGAATCCATCCTAAAGTGTAAGCCGTCCCGACCGAAACTCATCTCCGGTGGACGTTTATGAAAAAAAAAGGGGACTCCTACTGATTTTTGTAGATTAATGACGTAGAAGTGAATGAAAACAATACAGGACCATCCAAAAGACGTTGGAGGAACTTTTACCTACGGGTAATTTAAGGGAATTGATTAACCAATCTATACGTTTAAAGTAATGTTATAAGAGAAAGGGAAACCTTTTAAGTCTGTTACATGTTTCGATTACGTACACCACCCGAGTAGGTTTGTAAACGGTTTTTCCCGGGTGTAAAATATTTCCGTCACTACGTTTTATTTTCCGTTACAGAATTTGATGTCAGGGAGACATCAATTTAGATTTCCTTTGTATAATAAAAAACAGTTATTTACAATATATAAGAATACAGTCTTAAACCTCCTTTTGTTTTGTACTTGCTTTTATACTGGACACAGTATGATACGAGTACTAATAATTGGGCTCGAATTCTGTCTATATCTCTTTTCTTTACCTTACCATAAAATTTAAACTTTAAGTAAACAGAATTGACAAATACGACACTGTTATAAAACCAACTAAGGAAAATTCGACTTATTTTTATTAATACAATTTATAAGTTAAAATGTTTTAACCGTAGTGTAACATTTAAATCGAAATATAAGAGGAAAAAGTGAATTTAAATATAAACTCGTAAAAGATACAGTAGTTTGTAATGAACTTTTATGTAAAATTACCGAAGTATTATCTAATAAAATTTCTTTTTTATGGTGTATAAATTGATTAGAGGATGACAATCTGTGAATTTAACGTAGGTTAAAAAGTAATAATAATTTTTTTATAATATTTGTCATAATATACATTCAAAAACTGACTCATAGAGACTAACAACCAAAGAGACCCTACCTAAAGAACCTTATCTGAATGATGAGTTTCAAATACCATAAAGATTTCGAAGACTTCTATGCTGGTTGAACGGGAGGGTTTTCCCCAAATGCATAAATGTCAACCAATTCACGGAAAGTTTCGTAACTAAAATTCAGGTTTTTTGAAAAATTTGAGAGAAGACGGAGTAAGGTCTCGACTTCATAGTTTAGTCTACCAAGTAAATAAATAGACTGAATGAAAGGGTCTTCGTACGTTTTTACACAAACAAGACTGTTTAAGATGAGAAAATTGTAAAGGGTATCCAATAATTCTATTGTACTGGATTATTCTTTTAAGTAAATTTCCACTGTTTAAAACGGAGACCAACCCACTGGGTTGAATGAATCTTTATAAAAGAAAGTAAAAAGTCACGGATAAAACTCGTTTGAACGGTTCCAGATGTATTAAAACCTTCCCTTCCTAATAACTAGGACACAAACATACCTACAACATCTACTGTGAATCTTTCGAAACAGGGTATACTGTATATATTATGTACCGTCTCAGTACTAAGTTTTGAGTCCAGATTAGGACATCTGACCATCTTTTATAAACGTTTACTATGTTGGTTGTTCCCGAATCGAAGGTTTTATTTGTCTAACGAAGATGTTAAGTCATTGTTTATTTGTTGGTTAGGTTAACTTTTCACCCGTCTTCTGGAATTATCTGTAAAAAGGTTTCTTCTGTTTGTCTACCGGTTATCTGTGTACTTTTCTACGAGTAGTCGCGATTAATAATGTCTCTACGTTTAGTTTTAATTTTGTTCCATAGTGGAGTATGATCAGTCTTACTGGTAGTATTTTTTCAGGTGTTTATTATTTACGACCTCTCGTACACTTTTTTTCCCTTGAGCGAATGTAACAACCACCTTTATATTTAAACACGTTAGTGATACCTTTTGTCATATCTTCAAGGTGTTTTTTGATTTTTATCTCAATGGCATACTAGGTCGTTAGGGTGAGGACCCGTATTTGGGTCTGTTTTGATATTAAGTTTTTCTATGGACGTGGAGATACAAGTGTCGTAGAAATAAATGTTGTCGTTTCTGTACCTTTGTCGGATTTGTAGGTGACTATCGAGACAAATGTTCTCGGTTTTGTACCTTTGTTGGATTTCCAGGTAACTATCTATTTACCTATTTCTACACCACACATATGTTACCTTCTGATGAGTCGGTATTTTTTCTTACGTTATTACGGTAGACGTCGTTGTACCTACCTGGATCTAATATTCACTTCAGTCTTTCTCTTTCTGTTTATAGTATATGAGAGTAAATATGCACCTTAGATTTTATACTGTGTTTACTTGTATAGATTATTGGTTTTAGTTGAATCTATGTCTCATGTCTGAACACCAACAGTCGCCTCTCCTTTCCATCCCCTCCCTTCCTGACTCTTAAACCCAATTGTCTACTTTTCATATATATTTATTTACCTATTTGTTATTTACCTATAGGATGTCCTATCGTGTCCCTTGATAAGAGTCATAGACTCTATTTAGTTTACCCTTTCTTATAATTCTACTTATATATATATATATGTATATATATAGAGACTCAGTCAAACAATATATCGTCTTTAATTTGTGTTGTAAAATTTATTCGACGTGACGCATGATTCAACGAACAGTGCAGGTCGAGAAACGTTGGGGCACTTGACATCGGGTGGTCCGAGGAGACAGGTTCCCCTAAGGGGTCCGTTCTTATGACCTTACCCAGCGGTACAAGAGGAGGTCCTTTAGAAGGGTTGGGTCCCTGACTTGGGTACGGAGGACGCCGAAGACGTGACGTCCACCTAAGAAATGACGACTCGGTGGTCCCTTCGGGTTTAGTTGATGTCATTATCATCACAATCAACAAATCAACATAGGCTGAGAAACGCTAGGGTACCTGACATCACGTGTTCAAAGGAGACAGGCATCCTAAAAGGTCCGTTCTTATGACCTCACACAACGGTAAAGAAGGAGGTCCCCTAGAAGGGTTGGGTCCCTAGTTTGAGTGCAGAGCATATAGAGGACGTAACCGTCCGTCCAAGAAATGGTGATCACAGTAGACCCTTGGGGGTGAGGGTGCGGGTTTTAGTTGATATTAAGTTATTTTAATTTTCTTTTGTGTTTGGATCCAAAGAAACAGATACCTCAAAGATATTTAAGGAGACATGATAAGAAGTATAGATTAACCACTTAAATGTCAGAAGACACTATATTCATTTCAAAGACATCGACTTAGGATTCTTAGATCGTAATGGTCCAACCTCACCTCCCTAAATAATGAAGGGGAGAGGTAAGTTAGTAAGTGAATAAGTCGGGACAAATAAGTCGAAGCAGATACACGGTCTAGAATACACTTGGTGACAAGAAATGCTATGGACCTAAACATAAAGTCCTTCGGGTTCAAATAAAATTAGTTCCTTATAATTTAAAAGATGTAGACGATACAGTTTTTACGTCGTGTTGTCGTTTCCACTCATCCGAGTTTATTTAGGGTCCTAGACGACTACAGTCAGAACTTTGAAATGTACGAGACTAAAAAGAGTTAATTGTACCACTTATGAGACTCCTGGGAAACGATGACGATTACTAGTCCGGAGTCTAAAAAGGGGTAAATAAAAGAGAGTTCTATAAAAAAACGAATGTTGGTATAACAAGTTACACGAATTCTATTCCCTTATCATTTTACTACACCACATAGTCTTTTCATGATGATCGTTTACCTCTTTTTACCCCAACTTAGACATAACTTTGGTGTGAAGCCCACTGTAACTAAACATAGGTCTTTACGGATTTTACGAGAGATCACTAAGATTTATGAATTCTCGTATAAGTAAAGGAAGATCTTCTTTGGTTTTAATGGGTCATTAAATTAAGAATAACTTGTTCTTTCCGTGAGTCAATGTGTGTGTGTACGTATATTTGAGTGACCAAATAGAATCGGACAAAGGTACACGAAGTCTCACTTTCCAATCTTTATATAAACGCCTTGGATTTTACTCCGTTTGAAGTCAATAACAATCGTACCGGAACCCGAAGAACCTTACAGTTGACTAAGTAGTTCCTCAACATCGGTTGAACGGACATTGACTTATAAAAGAGGATCTCTTTGTCTGATTATAGATAGTATGGTTGAACGACAAGAGTTGTTGTCATTTTAATGACCGTCATATCACTCGATTTTTTAAATTTTTCGCCCCCAACCTGTGAAAGTGTTGTGGGTACAAGGAAGAGAAGTGAAAAGGAAAATCAGACTGAAATAAAGACAAGGACTGTTTCAGTACATAACAGAGAATTTCCATAAAATTATATATACCTATTAATTATAAGAACAAAATGGATGTCGATTATGAACTGTTGACTGGACAAAACGACCACTTACAATAGATTTTTAGAAATGATATCCTACATTTGATATATATACTCAAGATAAAAACTTGTCAGTTGTGGAAAGAGTACACTTTTCTTCTATCTGAGTCTTCATATGGATAATTTTATTCTCACTGGAAACGACCTTTGATGACAGAAGTAGAAAATAAGTCTTACGTATCGAAATGACGTTCTCTCTCCGGAAAGGCAACGATGTTTTTGAAGAGAATACATCTTTTAAAAGGAAGGCCGAAGAAACATCTTTTGTTGGATGGACCAAACATGTTTTCTTGTGACGAGAGATCACCTTATTCCCCTTTCTTTAGGTAATGGAGTAAGTGAGTGAAAAGAACGGAGGAACCGACGAGGAATGCTTTCCGCCGACTCGAAACAGGACCTGAATACTGTACAATACTATATACCGATGTTAATAACACTATAATATGACACTTCACCAAAACGAGAACATTAGTTGGTTCTTAGAAAAGGGGGGTTTGGAAGAAATCATTTAACTTTGGTCATCCAGCGAGGTAGGGAAGGAAGAGTCGACGACGGACATGGGGGTTTCTTTTTTTTCAGACGTTGATTATTACTAAATTAAATGTGTCCTTGAACGTTATTAAATTGAGTGTAGTCCAATTAAACTTTCACTAATTACCGTCGTAAATACCCCGACCTTTAAAAATTATTACGAAATGAACACTTAAATACCGTAAGTACAACGTCTGGCGCCCGAGGGAAAAAAGAACACGAATAGCAGATAGAAGGGGTAGGGGTATTCGCTACAAGTAGGGAGGAAAGGACAGGAGGGTACACCGTACATAACTCCCCTTTCTTACTTACAGGTTACAGTGTGAAGGACAGAGTCACCCTCCCCGATGTTTTAATCATGTTTAATTGAGTCTACCCCATAAGAAACGGGACCTTAATAACAACGGTATGTGTAATGAAAAAAAATTGTTATGTATGTCCTTATTACCCGAAGAAAGACCACAGGAACTAGTGGTATAAGTATGTAAGACTCGATAACCAAAGTATGACGATCCGACCTCGTTTACATAAACCGTTACAAATAATTGTTACGTAAGGTTTGTCTACGTGTGTAAAGCTCTCTAATTTGGACTTCGGTCGTCAGGAGGTTTCTAAATAGTTGTACGGGGTACGGATTTCGGGACTTTTCATTGAAACTTAACCAAGAAGAGAGGTTAAAGAGGTCGGGACCCCAGTCTCCCTTCGGGACGATCCGAGTCTTAGAAATATACGTTGACGTGTATGTATGGTACTACAGTTCATTCCCACGTATTAACGGGGGACAGTGGTGATGGTGAGAATTTAAGGTGGGAAAATGACTGATCGCGACGTCTTCTAAAGTTAATTTTGCAAAAACTCTGTGTCAGACTTCTTCGTTGAAAAACAAAGTTTTCACCAACTCTTACCTGTCCGGAGGTGAAGGAATATGAGGGACATTCCAAAGGGACCACCGAGTCTGTCATTTCGTAGACGGACGTTACGTCTTCTGGGTCCAAGTTAAGGATCCAACCCTTCTAGGGGACCTCTTCCTTTACCGTTAGGTGCGGTCGTGAGAACGGACCTTTTAGGGTACCTGCCTCCTCGGACTATCCGATGTCAGGAACCCCAGTGTTTCTCAACCTGTGCTGACTCGCTGAAGTGAAAGTGAAAGGCATGTGAGGATCAGTCGTCATATATGACTCGAATGGGTATCGGGTGAGTCCAAGACCAGGGTAAGACAAGACCAAGATTCCCAGTAATATATATCAACACTCGTCGTTTTCATTTATTATTTTTCTAATTGTTTCACAAAATACTGTCACTTTTCATATGAAGAAAAAGATTATAAATGAAATAGAGGTGGAAAATATGGACCCATTTTAATTATTAGAGATTGATCTTTGAGGGAGGTTTTTCGTAATTAATTTGAGACAGAATATCTCTTATGTCATTTACTACGAAGAAACTTTTCAGTAGAAGAGGTTTGTTGTCTACTTTTCGAATCGAAGTTTTGATACTAGCCACCCTGCAAAACCAATGGTAGACGTACACACATACTTGTCACCCCCGAAGGGAACACCGAGTCTACCATTTCTTTGACGGACGTTACACCGTCTGAGTCCCAGTTAAGAACCCAACCCTTCTAGGGGACCTCTTCCTTTACCGTTAAGTGAGGTCATGAGAACGGATCTCTTAAGGTACCTGTCTCCTCGGACCGTCCGATGTCAGGTACCCCACCGTTTCTCAGTCTATTCTGACTCGCTGATGTAAACTGGGAACCAAGATACTTGTCACCCTGAGGTAACAAGTCGAGCATCTTCGACGGTAACTTTCATCCGGAACACTTCACCCTCCTTTCTCGTGACGTTACTCTCCATCTAAGGTCGGAATCTAGAAGGTGGTCCTGTTCGACTCGAAACTCAGTTCCGGGGATTACGTTGAGTTATACGAGAGGAAATTCTGAATGGATACAATTCTTAAGAATTACTTTAAGAACTCTACTTTATTACGTTACACACTCTCTCTATTGTACGATATGATGTGTACACCTCCTCATTACTTATGATAGGACCAAGACACGGTTTCTTGGGTCTACTTGGGTGGACAAGGTCTCCCACACTTGAGACCTAACCAAAGAGTTAGAGGGGTTTGAACTTAAAGACTAAGTTTTTTTATCTTTATTCTTAATAAAAGAATAATGTGTTTCTTAATGAGTTTCCCGACAACACTCCAACCTCTATTGTATCCGGTTCGTAGACCAGATCAACAACTGTGTGTTTTCCCCGACTTGTTTACTATTCACCCTATTTTTGTTCAACTATTATTCCCAATCTCTATCAAGTACTGTTCACAGATCAGATCCAGACCAGTACGTCGTCCACGTATGATTTGTGATTCACCCTAATATCTCTGTCACTATTATCAGTGTTATTTTGACAACGATGACTACCACTACTTCTGTTACTGTTGCTCTTTCTAATACTACTACTTCCTTTTCTTTACGATATGCTCTATTGACCTTTTAAAATAGACCTTCGTTATACCATGTCAGTTTTTCACTTTACTTAAAACTCAAACCTTTGACTAAACTGGAGAATCAGTATAAAACTTGAACATTTTCAATAATTGAAGAGACTCGGATCTAAAAGAGTAGACATACTTCAGACCATAGAGAATCTTTCCTCTACATTAATTTCGTACATTAGGTTGACGACGGTAGATTATATAAGACCTATGTGTAATCGGGGAAAGGGAGGAAGACGGTAGTTGTATGTATATCTCTGGTCGAAAAAATAAAAAATAAAAAAAAGTAAAAAAAGTTCAAAACCTGTGGCCATATGAGAGGTGTGAATTGTCAAACAAAAAAAAAAGGTAAGAAAATATTATGTTCAGATATAGAGTATTTACTCTTGTTTTGACATATGTTATTTTCTGAGGACGAAAAAGACGGGGAAGTTTTTTTCCTTTCACCCATAGAGTTATAGATTGTGATGGTCTGTGTTTGACTCTTATAGTATATAATTATAATAGTATGTATTTAATTCTACTAGATATATTTCCATTTATACGGATGACATTATTTATTTGAAGGTGTAATGTGATTAAATAGTATTTTGTACAACTAAGAAGTTTCCGTATTTCAGATTGACATTATCCAACGGTACCTCCTGAGACAAAGAATGTCCAATTTTGATAGAAGTTGTTCTCCGAACGTTCCCGTACAGTCCGTGACCATAGGTCGGTCGTTTACTCCCCTCTCTCGTCTAGTACACCCCCTCCTAAACGTGTCCGGTTCGGACCTTCTTGTGTTAAGTGAGTATAAGGTGACAGCTCACGGTCAGTATACCGTGATCAATATACGTCTCTCTCATCACTCTCGTTCTGATAGATCGACTCTTCAGTGAAAGGTCGTTGTTTGAAATACCTTCTCCTCAGATACCACCTCTCAAACAGTATAAATGGTCAATCGAAAAGAACGGGAGTTGATAGGTATAGGAAGGACGGTTTGTGACATGTGTGAGAGGTAAACGGGTTCCGTCCGTTGGGTTATAGGTAAAGTATGAGAGGTAAGTTGAGTTTCGGGGCCTAGAGGTCTTCTAAGTGTCAGGAGAATAAGTACAGGTAAGGACCGAAGAACCCAGGTCACCGGATTCTAGACTTTCTTGTTAGATAGACGTCAAAAGATATCTAATTGGCGATTTATTCTCACTTCGTCTACGAGTGTACCTATGAGTGGTACCTTTGGTCAAAGTTTACCTTCTACAGTCGTGTCGTTGACACCTCTGGAGGATGGAACTCCCATTCTTTCAAAGAATTTATCGGGTTCTAAGTACCTATATGGGGGAGAAAGGAACAAGAGGTACTAGGTTCCGAGTCTTGATAGACTCCCAGAAGGAATAGGTATAAATTTTTCCTTTAACCCTGTCTACATGTTGAACCTCTGACTTATTGAAGACACCTGATGAAGAATACGTTTACACCACATAGTACTTAACAAAATTTCGAACTGTTTAATTTCCCCTAAAAATTTTCCAATCAGTGTAGCAGAGAACCGTTCTATTAAAGAAGGTGCATAATTATCTTGTGACTAGGTAAAGGAATGTCTAATAAAGTTTAAGGTCATTGTAAACTGTTTCAACTTGAAGTGGACTCTGTACTCGAGTACTTTTTCTCACTGTTATTTCTTTAGGGGGTGGTAAAACACAAGACCCTTTGTCGAATGATGGTTCCTAGTGAGAAGGGGTATACGGCATCTACCCCACCAGGAACGATTTCTTTCGTCCATATAAGGATTTGGGTGACACTTGGTCATACTGTGTAATTTCGTAAAATATAAATTCACGTAAAATAAATAAATACTTTCTAATACATTGGTTTTACCAAAATAAATTTCCTTTACAAGATTAGAATGGGTATTTACTATTTTAAATGTGTTAGTATTTTATGTGTTTTTCATCGGAAAGTTTTAATAAAGATAACTATTTTTATGTACTTTAGTTGTTGTTTTTCTAAGTATTCTGTTTACTATCGACTTTTTTTATTATGTTACCTAAAAGACCATTTTTTGTTTTTGGATTGCAGTTATTCCTCTACTTCTTACCGAAGTATTTGAAACTGGTATCGGGATTTGACTTCTTCTACAAATACATATTTGGTAAGTCTTTCTAAACTAAACCAGTAGAAGTAGTATCGAGTACTTCGGGACGAAGTCTTTCCGTTATCACGTGTGATAAACTTTGTATACTTTAATTACTAATACTCCGGACACTAAAAACGTCAAGGTTCAATCGTAGTAATAAGGTCAAAAATTATGAGTGTAAGAAATATTGCTCGAAACGTAAAAGAAACCCATCTATATAACGTTAAGGTGTATCGAATTACCCCTTTAACACAATCCTATTATATCCTTATTTTCCACGGGGAATTAAAAGGAAAAAAAAAAAAAAAAAAAAAAAAAAAATTTCTGAGAACTCTCAGGGAACCTGACGTTCCTCTAGGTTGGTCAGGTAAGATTTCCTCTAGTCGGGACCCACAAGAAACCTTCCTTACTACGATTTCGACTTTGAGGTCATGAAACCGGTGGAGTACGCTTCTCAACTGAGTAACCTTTTCTGAGACTACGACCCGCCCTAACCCCCATCCTCCTCTTCCCCTGCTGTCTCCTACTCTGTCGACCTATCGTAGTGACTGAGCTACCTACACTCAGACTCACTTGAGGCCCTCAACCACTACCTGTCCCTCCGGACCACACGACGCTAAGCGGCCCAGCGTTTCTCAGTCTGTGCTGACTCGCTGACTTGACTTGACTTGACTTCCCTTTTTATTTCATAACATATTGCACTTTCACTTTCAGTGAGTTAACACAGGTTGAGAAACACTGGAGTAGCTGACATATCAGGTACTTTAAGAGGTCCGGTCTCATGACCTCACCCATCGGAAAGGGAAGAGGTCCCCTAGAAGGGGTGGGTCCCTAGCTTGGGTCCAGAGGACGTGTCGTCCGTCTAAGAAGTGGTCGACTCGGTGTTCCCTTTGGGTTCTTATGACCTCACCCATCGGATAGGGAAGAGGTCCCCTAGAAGGACCGGGTCCTTAGCTTGATCTGAGAGTACGTAACGTCCTCCTAAGAAATGATTGACTCGATAACGTATTATCAGTTTATTTTGAAGTGGTTTTGTATATCACGTCAAAAATACAACGATAATAACCACACACGTACGATTCAGTGAAGTCGGTACAGGCTGAGAGACGTTAGGGTACCTGACGTCGGGTGGTCCCAGGAGACAGGTACCCTAACAGGTCCGTTCTTATGACCTCACCCAACGGTACCTGTCCGGTTTTAGTTGGTATATTTATCTCAAGAGAGACAGTGAGTTTTTACGACCTTAAAATCCCTCGTGTGATATTTCAAAGGAAGTAAGAGGGTTCCAAAAAACGGAATTAATGGTATAGTCAATAGTCTATACATCCTCGAGTCCCTACTGTCTACTTGAATGAAGTTCCTACCTGTGATATATGCCAGAAAGGTCCATCACGATCACCATTTCTTAGGCGGACGGTTACATCCTAAATGTTCTCTGAGTCCAAGTTTGGGACCCAACCCTTCTAGGGACCTCATTCCTTACCGTTGGGTGAGGTCAATAAAAACGGACCTTTTAAGGTACCTGTCTCCTTGGACCGTCCGATGTCAGGTACCCCGACGTTTCTCAGTCTGTGTTGACTCACTTATTCGTGTGTGTGTGTCTGTGATATATATGTGTACGTGTTATATTAGAGTTTGTGAGAACAAGGTGTTTGGTTGTTTTATAATTTGTATAAACGTGTAAAGTGCAAAGATTGGAATAGTCGGTCAAGATCTGACAGAAAATTGGAACTTTAACTGTGTTTGTAGGTAATTACCCGGTACACGAGGACGATACACGAAGACTTTTATATTAGTAATATAAAAGTCATAAACCGTCGATTTTTTTTAACACGGAGACGAGTGTGAATAGTATTGGGTCTTCATTCCTTTACTTTTGTAGGAAATCCGTTTCTTTGTCATTTTAGTTTTTTCAAGGTAAGTCTAAGGTACTTTTACGTGTCGGTGAAAGTACATCGTCGGATAAATCACGTGTTCTCGTGTCCGTCGTCATGGTCCGTCGGATTCACACTGAAGTCCGGGGTGGGGAGGAGAGATACACGTGACTGGTTGAATAAATTAGTCAGACACGGAGACAAGAATGGATATTTGACCTCTACTTTTACCACCACCAAATCAGTGATTCAGCACAGGTTGAGAACGACACGGGAGGTCCGAGGAGACAGGTACCCTAAGAGGTCCGTCCTTATGACCTCACCCAACAGTAAAGGAAGAGGTCCCCTAGAAGAGTTGGGTCCTTAGTTTGGGCTAAAGGACGTAGCGTCCGTCTACTAAATGGTTGATTCGATACTTCCTTCGGACCTCTACTTTTATGACCATGGATATAGATCATATAGATCGGATAGGGAAGAGGGACCCAACCCTTCTAGACGACCTCTTCCCTATCCGATGGGTGGGGTTATAAGAACTCGAAGGGAACACCGAGTCGACCATTTCTTAGGTGGAAATTACACCCTCTGGACCCAAGCTGGGGACCGAACCCTGATAGGGGACCTCTTCCCTTTCCGATGGGTTGGGTAAGGTCATAAGACCGGATCCCTTAATAAGGTACCTGACATGTCAAGTACCCCAGCGTTTCTCAGTCTGTGCTGATTCACTGAAAGTGAGTGCATAGTACCGTAAAAAACTCCGGTGTTACCAATTATGTAAGTTTCACGAAGTCCTCACGGACCGTGTTTCCTTCACGTAAAATTTTACAGAAAAGAGGAGTTACACATCAATAGTAGTAGTGATAATGGTAATAGTAGCGACAATAGTAGTAGTGATAGTGATAGTAGTAGTAGTAAGGACCGGTCTTTCTGATCGAATATTGATCTCATCTACTTCGTTATATTAATTTCTATATCTACTTTCATCAACTAATGTCATTCAAGGGTCCTCTTCCTACATAAGATTGTTATTCTTTTTTTTAGATCTTTCTGATGTTTCTTCCGGCCTCCTACTGTTTATGTGATGAAATATCGGTGAGGTACTCCATAGAATCTTTGTTTGGACATCTGTAAGGGGACACTGGGTTGTAGGGTTTTAGGTAACTTATAAAAAGTGTAGAACCCTGAGGAAAGTCTTACCTGTTGGTTCTTTTTGTCCAACTAGATAAATAGTAATAAGGATCAAATAAAAATATTTACCTTTGTATAAACTAGAATCTTTTGTTTTTTTTTATGTTTAAAATAAAAGAATACTTTGTCACGTCCCAAATTTCTTTGTTTTAAGAATGTCAACATATTTCGCAGACGGACGTTACGCCCTCTGAGTCCAAGCTAACGATCCAGTCCTTCTAGGGGACCTCTTCCTTTACCGTTAGGTGAGGTCGTGAGAACGGACCTTTTAGGGTACCTGCCTCCTCGGACTATCCGATGTCAGGAACCCCAGTGTTTCTCAGCCTGTGCTGACTCGCTAAAGTGAAGTGAAGTGAAGAAAATTTCTGTTTCAGTAACAACAGGGTGAATCATGACGATGGTCTGGAAACAATAACCAAAATTATTAGGGTCAGACCAAACCGAATAAGGTCCACAATTCCGTCTCCACGATTTATATAATAGTTATGGAAGAATAATGTAATCTTTTTGAATCGTATCTTTCTTCCCACCTACCTCTACGACCCGTCTAAACTTCACCTTTAGACGAGAAGACAAAGACTATCTGAAACTTGTTCCATAAATTGTAGAAAGTAGTAAACAAAAGAACTGATATTTAACCCTCTTACTATATTAAATATTTTAATTTTCTCTTATTTATTTTATGATATTCATTTTAGTAACCGTGTAACGGTTTAGAGTTAGTTATAATCGAGGTTAGATGGCGGGGACGACCGAAAAGACTTTTAGTTGGTGGTAGTTTCTATGAACATTTAAAGGGATCATCCTGGTCCAATCAATGTAAAGACAAGTAAGAGGACTAAGGTACGGAAAAATCGATAATGAAAATTAATACTTATTTGGGAATTTGTTTTTACGTTAAGTTTAGTTCCTTTAGTTTGGTTATAAATACCTCGTTAAGGGAGTACAATTCATGTCACAAATTAATAGATCAGTTAAAATACTCTAAACATAATAATAGGGTTTCTTGACTATTCTAGTTCCGAATTTCATTAAGTAGACTGTATCAATTATTCAGAATCTTATCAAAATGTGAGGATCGGTTGAAGTTTCAACAGATCCGAAAAGATCGAAAGGGGTCCTCAAGACTTGGGAATTTTCATTTCCCGTAAAAAAGATAAAGTGAATTTAACTCACTACATAACGAACGTTACTCTATCTACAATTAGATTGAGAGACCTTATGTCATCATTTGGTTTCTCTCTCCGGAACGACTTTACCCCGAATGCTTGTAACCCTCCTCTCCCTCTAGTCTGTCAAATATTGTAGATAAAAGATAATATATTTCATATGTTTCTGAGAGGTAATTCCACGGAAAGATCGTCTCTACGTTTATTGTATTCCTCGTCTGTACTGTGATAGGTCATCTCCTCGGAAGGTACGTCTGGTACTCGATTTCCAACTCACCATGCTCAGACCGGCAGTACAAGCACCTTGACTCTACTCCGGTCACCTCACTTCGTCTACCAGTTTTCGCCACTCACCATCCAGTACTTCATTCGTTCTCACGACGGACTTTAAAAATAATCTGATGTGTCCAGTACACTTCCTGAAGACGAAATAAAGTTATTCTACTCTTTATAGGGTTATTACCTCTTAACTACTCTCCTCAATATACTAGACCGACTATCCTTCTCTTGTCTGACACTTCCCCTGTTCTTGTTTTTGTATCTCTGATCCTTTAACAACGGAATGATCCTTTACGATAACCATCCTTAATAATGTTATGTTCCTTTAAAGGTCCAGTCTAATAAAAGAAGTTAAATAGAGGTTTAGTAATAAGAAAGAAGAAAATGGTGAATTAAATTGGTTTGAAGTGTGAAGAGTAAAGGACACTATGAAAGTTGGAGATGTGTAGTTTTACGGAATGTTCTATGGTGCTAAATGATATTACAGATCTTTAATTCTCTCACTTCATACTACATTTCAAAAGAAAGACACGTTCCGGTTAACGAGGTCGGTGTGACCAGAGGAACGACTAAGTCTCCTCGTAGGTGTATTTTAGTTATACACTGTCTTCTTTGTAGTGTTTACTCACCCTCTTACTGTCATTCATTAAGGTCCTGTTGACAAATATACACACCCCCTTTTAAAAACTAGGGATGACTTGTAGTAAATGTTTTTAATTATGGTTCTTAAACTTGTTGTATTTACTCACTTTTTAAAGGTTGTTTATACCTTTGAATAAAAATTTTATACTCTCACCCTCCGATCAAAATTCTAAAGTTCCATCCTTTTGAGACGGATTTATTCTACGAGTTTATACATTTGGTACTTATTTTTTTTAGCTGAGGGGAGGATAGTTGAAATAAGAAAGACTGGAATATAACGTCCAACCGTTTTTGTCCAAGGACAGGACGACCTGGTACTGTCTAAATAAGCGACACGTCTCTTTAATATTGTCACTTTATAGATCAATATCCCGAAATACGAGTAACCGTTATGTATGTTGTCAAATCTGACAAAAAACAATTTACTTTCCTTTAAAAAGAGTTGCTAGGTAATTAGTATTTATGTCAAAGATATGCACTGTAGATTTGTGAAAGTTAAATAGGTATTTTATGTATCTGTTATTATGTAAAAGAATGAAATATTTTTAATTTCAGACCATTCTAACATATTCAAATTTACGAAACCCTACAAAATTCGTACGATTTTTATTGTTGATAATAATTTTGATTCAGTTTATATCCAATTTTCATCTCTAGATTCCGTACGTAATACTTTTGACAATTTAAAACTTTCAGCGAAGAGAAATCCAAAAGACCAATCGACTCTGTTTTGACCCTTCAGGACTAAATAGTTTATTTAACAAAAAAGGGAGACAAAGTAAGATGATCTCATCTAAACCGGTCAATGATAAAACTGTCTATACATTAGAGAGACCTATTTTACATTGGTGTCACTAATAAGTGTAATTCGGGAGTTAAAACGGTTTTTTGCCTTTTGTACTCTCTAAAGATTTTGCAATCTGTGTACCCTCGGAGTTAAAAAGAGTTAACGTGAAAGAAAAAAAAAAAAGATTTCATAAGTTTGACGAAACCTACCCTATAACAAAACACGCAAACTTACTCTATTTAGTGAGTATATTCGTCTACTAGGGTCTTACATCAAACTACTCGTTGGTGTTTCGTGGTCCCTTTTAAGTGTGTGTGTGTGTGTGTGTGACACCGATAATAGAGTTATTTGTTCGGTTTTGTTGTTTCTTAACTCTATAAACCATCGTTTTGTGTCAGGTGAAAACAACTATATTGACTATGTCCAATCTGTCTTAACAATACACATGAATCTACTGTTACACCTCTACACTCTGTCGGTCTTTTTCTTCTGTTCCATCCCCAATAACTTGATGATACCCTTTGTTATTTGGATCCATATTATAATTATCTAGTTCCCGTATACTTAACATCCAAAGGAGGATCGAATGTGACGGTAGATCTATCCGGGTACCATCGATCATCTTCTTTATATCACAGTGTACTGTAGTTCAACATGTAGGATATTAGGAACCATCATTGACTTTCTTTAGAGAGAGTTCTCGTTCTACATAATTCCTACTATTAAATACTAAGGTTCCTGCTTTCGAACCATACCAATCATAGTCCGTAACGAACTAAGGGAAGAGGAAAAAAAGAAAACAGGTCTGTCGTTTACGGGTCCTTTTTGTGAATTGAAGGGTCTTAAGGAACGTCCATTCTCCTCCGTACACTAAGTAAGACTGGTTACTGTATCTTTACCTTCAGACAGACGGACTTCTTATTTGAGCCATAAAAAAAAGTACAATTTTTACTTTTGAACCGACCGGTGGGAAACGGAAAACGGACAATGAGAAGAAAGAGACACCTCAGACCTAAGTTCCAATTCTGACCACCCCGTCTCCCAACCTTCCTCCGTTTGGGGAGAGACGGAGGTCTAAAACTAATTACATTCTCGTTTATTTTTGGAGATAAACTAAGTCGGTGTTCTCAACCTAAAAACAATGTACGGTGACTTGTTTTAGGATACACTGTGTCGTTGGTCTCCAAGTAATGTTTACTCACAAAGAGTAATAGAATATCACACTATAAGAATCGTTACCTCTATTAAACCTTATTATAATTTAATGTACCAATCTTCTCATCGAAAGTCAATAGTTAGTCAGAACTAATGAAGTTCCTCCTTTCAGAGTCAAATCACAAACATACGGAATTTGTCGAGAGATTTTGAACAAAAAGAGGGAACGTTGTTTGACTCTATGTGAAGTCTGATTCCTGGAAACAATTCGTATTAATAGATCGATTTTAAATTATCGTGACAAAACAAGGTAATTCAGACCAAATATCAATGGAAGAGTAATAGGTGTCACAATGACGTAAAGGTAAGTACTGTTACTATATTTCAAAGAAATATTTTATATAAGTATATTTTTATACTTAACTAAACTTCTTTTTATGATTATGTTTGTTTTCACTATGTGTCCCTTAAAAAAAAAAAAAAAATTCTTTCTGTCACCATGTGTTTACTGATGCCAACTCGGGATCTATTTGTTAGAACGGATATTCTCATTACCGTCTGAGTGATTGTGAAAACCCAATATAGGATAAATTGTTAAATTTTGTCGGAACTGTCTTAAGTGAGACAACCAGTTTATAGGAGTCATGACTTTTATTTGGTTGTATCCTTTTCAATATGCGTTTTAAAGAAATGGAAGGGTATTTGAACACTTATATTTGTCCTACGAAGTCCGGATGAGACAGGAGTAGATCTGACAATGATTTAGAGTCAGGTTTAAAGTAGGAGAAATTAGGATTTTTTAATAAGGTGTCACAAAGGACATACCTACTAGTTAGTTATAAACATGTCAAAGTCAATAACGTTTCTTCCTAACGGTGTCCTTATAAGATAACCCGATTTTAACGTCTAAGTAGTGGATCCTAGTAGATAAGTTATTGAACTTGGAATAATTTTAAACTCTCACTTACAACATACAGTTGTGAGACCAGTAGAGAGACAAGTAGACAAACTTCATCGTTCAAACCGACGATTATGTTTATAATAAACGACAACGTTCGAGGGAATAAACTCTTTAGACTCCAAAATCAAGAATCCGTATTAGAATATTCTTTTTGTTTAGTTTCGTTTCCAGTTTAACACTTACTTTTAAGTTTTGGTTTCGAGACGTTGATACCTTTTCCTTTCGAATTTTAATTCTTAGTGTCTAAGAGACTAAAATTTCAAACGGTTTACAGAAGACATAAGTGACGTCACGAGTTTATTAATAGTGTAGCTTAAAGTATTGTTTCCGGAACCTTTCTGACTTTTTAACAGATCATGAATATGTGTGAGGACTATTAAAATAATACTGTCATTAAACAAGTTTATATTCGATACACGAAGAAGGAGAACAACTAAGAGTAGTAAGGTGGAATTTTTACCTGTAGATGTCACTTCAATGTCCGTATCTTCCTAGTGCCCAATGACATATTCCTTTCCCGTATCTTTTATTAAGTTTACTATTTTCTTGTTCCGACCTTGACACCGAACCTAGACTTCGTACATCGTGTCACGTCTCCTATTTACCGTTTCTTAATAGTGGAAACCCCGATTCCGTCCTCGGTTCCCGTATCAGTCCCGACCCCTTCTCAAGATATCGAAGTCTCGACTACGATTTTCCGTTTTACCCTTGACCTACTTAAGAGGTTCTTTTCGACGGAATGTCTAATGTAGAATTAAGATTTTATGACCGGAACTCTATAGATCAATCCACGACGATGACGATTCAGCGAAGTCAGTACAGGCTGAGACACGCTGGGGTATCTCCTGTCGGATGGTCCGAGGCGACAGGGACCCTAAGAGGTCCGTTCTTGTGACCTCACCCAACGGCAAAGGAAGAGGTTACGTACTTTTACTTTTCACTTTCACTCCAGCGAGTCAGCACAGACTGGGAAGCACTGGGGTTCCTGACATCGGATGGTCCGAAAAGACAGGTACCCTAAAAGGTCCGTTCTCATGACCTCACCCTACGGTAGCGGAAGACGTCAATCCACTCCTAATATATTATCGTTCCTTGACACCCAACTGGCCTCCAATTCTCCATGACACTAAGACTGGAAGACAACACGGCTCGTGGGTGATGTAATACAATTGAGAATCTGAAGTTATGGTGAACCCCTTTTCTCAATAACCCGAGGTTTGACTTGGGATAGTAAAGACCGACCCGATTAGAAGACGTCAGATCTCTCACTTACCACTTACTTACCAATTTCAGCGAGTCAGTACAGGCTGAGAAACGCTGGGGTACCTGAACAGGTACCTTAAGAGGTCCGGTCTTATGACCTCATCCATCGGAAAGGGAAGGGGTCCCCTAGAAGGGTTGGGTCCCTAGTTTGGGTCCAGAGGGTGTAACGTCCGCCTAAGAAATGGTCGACTCGGTGTTCCCTTCGGGTCAGATCTCTCATAAGGACCTGATGACACTTAGTCAGACTGTTTGACTTATGTTGGAGTAGAAACGAGATGGTAGAAATCTCAGTTGAGTTCACCGACCAAGATGTCTTTGACCTTCAAACCCGTGTACATAGACTCTCTGTTCAACGACCATTTGTCATTAGTGACAGGACCCTCTTTTGTGTCGAATCCTGTTTTCTATTAATTTTTGGTCCTTCCTTCACTAAACTCATTCGTACCCGTTTCGTCTCTAATGTTTTTCGTTGTCATTTAGGATCACCAAAGACAAGAATCTCCATCGAACTAGTATAAAGTCGGTTTGATCCTCACAGAGGATCAGATTCCATGGAACTTTTATTCTATGTCAACCATCGTGACAGAGAGGACATGTTATTGCCAGTAATAGATAAGTCTTTATTATAACAGGACTATATAAATTTTGACAGTATTTCATTGTTCTAGTAAGTTCGAATCAACCCACATGAACACACTCGTACTTACACTCGAAATTTTCTCTGTATTATGTATACTTATCTACTCTTGTCGTCCAAAAAAAATTTGGAGTCCAATGTATTTTCTCACTAACGACTCATTTACACGCCGACGACTGATAACCCTACGACTCGGTCAAAACTTATAAATTCGTTATTAACTGTGACAGAAGTTTCGCTACTTACCGAGGGTACAACTCTGGTGTATAACAATACAAATGAATCTCCGACTCAACTACTATCCGAAATATAATGTGCGTCCTTTCTTTACTCTCAGAGACTTTCTACAAAGTATGATTATAATGACAGTTGTGTGTTCTCTCTGTCTGACCGAAGACTGTACTTGAAATGTCTAAAGTGAGAAGTACTCCTTAATCTTAATTCAAAATTAACTTAGGAATTAATCGTAATAGGTTTATATAAACCCTTGACTAAGTACCATATCTTTAAACAAGTCTAATTACAATCTCCCTTCCTCCTTCACTAAAAGAAATTATAAGTCTTCTCTTATAGTACTGTAGGTCTATCCGAGGAAAACTTAATGTTGGATGTTAAACATTTGTAGATATTTTATTGGTCTATAAAATTCAGATTATATATATCCCTTTATACTGATCTAATTAAGAAAGACAGTGATTTCATAAGTAAAACAAAAACAAAAACTAGTGTGTCGTACCGTACACCCCAAAGTCAAAGGGTCAACCCCTAGTTTGAGTGTGGGGGACGCGACTTCACGTTTCAGAATTCGTTTCCTGGTGGTCCTTTCAGGGTAGATAGTGGATTCACGAATTGAAACCAAGTCTTCGTACCAGGTTCTCCACTCCATTTGCACCGCCATTCTCTATAGATCCTTTGAAGACTGACTCACTTCATTTGTTTGTCCCAAGGATTCCTTTTTCTGGTTGTAAGATTGGATAGAAGATCCGTCAAGAGGTCGACGTTGAGTCAAATAAATGACAAAAACAAAATATAAGTGAGATACGTCGTCTTACTGATGAGAATGTATGACTTAAGTGATTAAGTTCTTACAATCTTAGTTACAAATCTGTTAGATCTACAAGGGGGAGTTACACATTATTGGTCAACCATTCACATTTAATTGTTATATTTAACTCATACGATTTCATTCACTTTCTTTCACTAGGTGTCTGTGAGATTCCAATTTTCCATCGGAGTCTCCGGTCG
The DNA here is from genome assembly GCA_006410555.1 of Capra ibex. Lineage (NCBI taxonomy): Eukaryota > Metazoa > Chordata > Mammalia > Artiodactyla > Bovidae > Capra > Capra ibex. The sequence goes on along the minus strand of SJYO01046538.1, from coordinate 42,973,762 downwards.
ACGAAAGATATAAAGTATCCACACTTAATGGTTTTTTATTACCTCGTCTTGACTTCAAAGTTGAAATCTATATAGAAATCTACATTGGTACCATTCTTATAATCATACTTGTAGATACGAACCTTATAAGAATCTCTCGAGTGACTGGGAACGAGAAGAGAACTTTTACATTAAATAACCCACAACACTTAAATTAGGTGGATTTCGAGGGTTCACATAGTGGATAGAAAGTACGTTGAGTTAAACCGGTCGAGAGAGAGAGACGACTCCGGTACTTCTAGGAAAAATTCGGAGACAGTAAGAATCTTGTACTTCCATAAAGTATAGAAGAAATTTTGCTGGTATAGATAAAATCCGTATCGAGATAGAACTATACCTCTCGAAGAATATCCGTTTATCTTCAATTCACCCTAAGAAATCCTGACTAAGTAAAAAATTTTCTAAAATATTGGTACTGTAATTGTACTTTTATATTAGAGAAATGTTATGGGATGATCAGTAAGAGTCTATTCTACCCTCTTGTATCAAAATATAAATAAGGTTCCGTCAGTTTATAGTTCGATTACTTTTTATTATCCAATCCTGACGATGTGTTTGTAACTATTAAGTTAAAATTTTTATAGAATTGTCTCTTTATATATCAGTATTCTAAAATTTCTTCTCGGGTATTTCATACTAAATTAGTTTTTAAAGGTCCTCCGATACCAAAAAATAGTGTTGTCAACAAAAAGAGGTGGTGAATGAACAAGAGGATAAAAGAGTACAATTCATTAGGAATATTTGTTAGTAAAATAAAAGGGTCATTAAATCTTTACCACGGCAGATGTGTGTTTATCCTTTTCCTCATACAGTTCCGACATATAACAGTGGGACGAATAAATTGAATATACGTCTCATGTAGTACTCTCTGCGACCCGACCTTCTTCGTGTTCGACCTTAGTTCTGACGACCCTCTTTATAGTTATTGGAGTCTATACCTCTACTGTGGTGGGAATACCGTCTTTTACTTCTCCTTAATTTTTCGGAGAACTACTTTCACTTTGTCCTCTCATTTTTTCAACCGAATTTCGAGTTGTAAGTCTTTTACTTCTAGTACCGTAGACCAGGGTAGTGAAGTACCCTTTATCTACCCCTTTGTCACCTTTGTCACAGTCTGAGAAAAACCCCGAGGTTTTAGTGACGTCTACTACTGACGTCGGTACTTTAATTTTCTATGACTGAGGAACCTTCCTTCCAATACTGGTTGGATCTATCGTATAAGTTTTCGTCTCTGAAATGAAACGGTTGTTTCCAGGTAGATCAGTTCCGATACCAAAAAGGTCACTAGTACATACCTACACTCTCAATCTGACACTTCTTTCGACTCACGTTTTCTTAACCACGAAAACTTGACACCACGACCTCTTTTGAGAACTCTCAGGGAACCTGACGTTCCTCTAGGTTGGTCAGGTAAGATTTCCTCTGGTCAAGACCCACAAGTAACCTTCCTGACTACGGCTCCGACTTTGAGGTCATGAAACCGGTGTAGTATACTTTTCAACTGAGTAACCTTTTCTTGGACTACGACCCTCCCTAACCTACGTCCTCCATTTCCCCTGTTGTCTCCTACTCTACCGACCGCCCGTAGTGGTTGAGTTACGTGTACTCAAACCCACTTGAGACCCTCAACCACTACCTGTCCCTCCGGACCGCACGACACTAAGGACCCCAGTGTTTCTCAGTCTGTACTGACTCGTTAACTTGACTTGACTTGTGTACAGGTATAGATAGTGTGAACATAAAGATGAAGGAACAGAGACTAAACATAATAATAAGACGACATAAGTTCAAAGTTTGATAGAATTGTACTCTCTTTTTTAATTCATTTCGGAAGGAGACTTAAAGGAGTTTTTGGATTACTGATCTTCCCGATTGTTGTGTACCGAGGTATCTATTCGAAGAAAACGGAGGAAGTGTCCCACACGTGTAGAAGGATTCTAACAGAAGGTGAATGATAAAATGTCCGTGTCTTCTGGGAGGACTCCTATTGTTGTAAGTGTCTCTTTCGGACCAGTGTTCCAGGAACTAAACCCTTTCGTGATGTAAGAGGGGAGTCTAAAAGACGAGAAGGTCCCTGGTTGTGGACGTTTAGTAAAAAAGGTTCACAGTCACTACGTTTACCGTAGATAAGAAAGTACATAAGTAAGGGGTTACCCTTAAAACTTTTTCCCCCTAGCGGATAAAATAAACGAAGATCTTTCTTCAAAAAATTTTTATTATTTTCTTACTTTAGGGATCCTTATGTAGATGGATTCCTCCATTTACTGGACATGAGTCTTTTAATATGTATTCTACGACTACTTTCTTTGACTTCTGTTGTTTTTGTCTTCCTTTCTATTGTTATAATAACCTAATCTTCTTAATTACAACAATTTTATTGGTATGATGAGTTCCGTTAGATGTCTGAGTTCCGTTAGGGATAGTTTTATGGTTGACGTAATAAGTGTCTTGATCTTGTTAAAATTTTAAACATACCTTTGGGGACGTATTGGTTTTGTTAGAACTCTTTCTTATTGTCTCGATATCCTTAGTACGAGGGACTAAAGTCTGATATAACGTTTCGATGTCAATTAGTTTTTTCATACCATGACCACATTTTTGTCTGTGTCTCTAATTGTCTTGTATTATCTCTCCGGTCTTTATTCGGGTGTGTGACTACCCATTAATTAGATACTGTCTCCTCCGTTTTTATATGTTGTCTCTTTTCTGTGCAGAGAACTTATTCACCACATATACATTTTCTTACTTTAATCTTGTAAGAGATTTTGGTATGTGTTTATATTTGAGTTTACCTAATTTCTGGTCTTACATTCTGGTCTATGGTATTTTGAGGATCTCCTTTTGTATACGTCTTGTGAGAAACTGTATTTAGTACCGTTGTAAAAAAACATAGGTAGAGGATTCCACTTTTTCTATTTTCGTTTTTATGTATTTACCCTGGATTAATTTGAATTTTCGAAAAAGTATTGTTTCTTTTGATAGTCTTTTGGTTTTCTCAGATGACTTACCCTCTTTTATAAACATTTACTATACTAAGTATTCCACGTTCATAGATTTTATTTGTATGTCGAGTATGTTGAGTTGTAGGTTTTTTTTCCTTTTTTTGTGTCATTTTTTACGTGTCTTCTTGTCCTCTCTTAAAAAAGGTATCTTATGTATATCTACAGGTTGTCTGTGTACTTTTCTATGAGTTGTGACGATTGGTAGTCAAGTCAAGTCAAGTCAGCGAGTCAACACAGGTTGAGACGCTGGGGTACTTAGCGTCGTGTGGTCCCGAGGGACAGGTAGTGGTTGAGGGCCTCAAGTGAGTCTGAGTACAGGTAACTCAGTCACTACGGTAGGTCGGTAGAGTAGGAGCTAACAGGGGAAGAGGAGGACGGGTGTTAGGGAGGGTCGTAGTCTCAGAAAAGGTTACTCAGTTGAGAAGTGTACTTCACCGGTTTCATGACCTCAAAGTCGAAATCGTAGTAAGGAAGGTTTCTTTAGGGTCCCGACTAGAGGAAGTCTTACCTGACCAACCTAGAGGAACGTAAGGTTCCCTGAGAGTTCTTAGAAGAAGTTGTGGTGTCAAGTTTTAGTAGTTAAGAAACCGCGAGTCGAAAGAAGTGTCAGGTTGAGAGTGTAGGTATGTACTGATGACCTTTTTGGTATCGGAACTGATCTGTCTGGAAACAATCGTTTCATTACAGAAGTGAAAAGTTATACGAGAGATCCAACCAGTATTGAAAAGAAGGTTCCTCATTCGTAGAAAATTAAAGTACCGAACGTCAGTGGTAGACGTCACTAAAACCTCGGGTTTTTTTATTTCAGACGGTGACAAAGGTGACAAAGGGGTAGATAAAGGGTACTTCATTACTCTGACCTACGGTACTAGAAGTAAAAGACTTACAACTCGAAATTCGGTTGAAAAAGTGAGAGGTGAAAGTGAATATAGTTCTCCGAAAAATCAAGGAGAAGTGAAAGACGGTAGTCTCTTTACGTTTATTTTTGATATTACTTCATAGTGAATGAGGACAGTCCTATCGATAATAGTTTTACTGGTGTTTATTGTTTACGACCGTTTCTACACCTCTTTTCCCTTATAAATATGTGACAACCACCTTGACATTTAACCACGTCGATGAGACGTTTTGATTTTTGATACCTCCAAAAAATTTTTTGATTTTTATCTTGATGGCATGCTTAGTTGTAAAGATGTGGATCCATATATAGATTTTTCTCTTTTTTTTTTATTTGGTGGTGTTTAAGTTTTACTATACGTAGGGTCACAAGTGTAGTCATAATAAAGGGTAACGGGTCTTTACCTTTGTTGGATTCATAGGTAGTTGTCTACTTAAGTATTCCTTGACACCACACAAACACATATATAAATTTGTGTGTGTGTGTTATCTCATTATGAGTTGTTATTTTCCCCAGGGGACCATCGAGTCTACCATTTCTTAGACGGACGTTACGTCCTCTGAACTCAAACTAGGACCCAATCCTTCTGTGGTACCTCTTCCTTTACCGTTGGGTTAGGTCATAAGAACGGATCTCTTAAGGTACCTGTCTCCTCGGATCACCCGGTGTCAGGTACCCCAACGTTTCTCAACCGTGCTGACTTGCTGATTGTGTGTTGGTATTTTTTACTACTATAAAACTGTAGACGTCATTGTACCTACCGGAACCACTTCATTTTCTTCAGTCTGTCTCTTTCTGTTTATACGTACTATAGTGAAAATCACCCAAGACTTTTATATTCTTTGATGGCTCATATTGTTTTTTCTTTGTCTTAGTGTCTACATCTCTTACTTGATCATCAATGATCTCTCCTTTCCCTTCCCTCTTCCCCATTATATTCCCATCCTCTATTTCTCTATGTTGGATCATTCGTATTTTAATTGGAATTCTTATGAATTCTTATATGAGATGTTGTACCTTTTATATCGATTTTAAATGATACTTGTTTCTATAACCTCTACTACCTTAAGGTCGACTCGATAATGTTTAGGATTTTCTACTACGACAATTTCACGACGTGAATTATACGGTCGTTTAACCCTTTTGAGTCGTCACGGGTGTCCTGACCTTTTCCAGTCAAAAGTAAGGTTATTGTTTCTTTCCGTTACGGTTTCCTACAAGTTTGATGGTGTGTTGACATGAGTAGAGTGTACGATCGTTTCGTTACGAGTTTTAAGAGGTTCGATCCGAAGTTGTCATGTACTTGGTTCTTGAAGGTCTAAGAGTTCGGCTTAAATCTTTTCTGTCTCCTTGGTCTCTAATTTGACGATTGTAGGCGACCTAGTATACTTTTTTCGTTCTCTTAAGGTCTTTTTTTGTCGATGAAAATGAAGTAACTGATGATTTCGGAAACTGAAATACCTAATGCTATTTCACACCTTTCAAGAATTTCTCGACCCTTATGGTCTGGTGGTATGGACGAAGGACTCTTTAGATATACGTCCAGTTCTACGTTGTCAACCTTGACCTGTACCTTGTTATCAGACCAAGGTTTAACCCTTTCCTCATGTAGTTCCGACATATAACAGTGTGACGAATAAATTGAATATACTTCTCATATAGTACGCTTTACGGTCCAACCTATATCGTGTTCGACCTTAGTTCTGACGGTCCTCTCTATCGTTATTGAGTCCACACGTCTACCGTGGTGGGAATACCGTCTTTTGCTTCTCATTGATTTCTCGGAAAACTACTTTCACTTTCTCCTCTCACTTTTTCGATCGAATTTTGAGTTGTAAGTTTTTTACTACTAGTACCGTAGACCAGGGTAGTGAAGTACCGCTTATCTACTCCTTTGTTGCCTTTGTCACTGTCACTCTCTGAAATGAAAGAACCCGAGGTTTTAGTGACGTCTACCACTGACGTTGGTACTTTAATTGTTTTCGAATGAGGAATCTTCTTTTAGATACTGTTTGGATCTGTCGTATAATTTTTCGTGTCTGCAATGAAACCGTTGTTTCCAGGTAGATCAGTTTCGATACCAAAAAGGTCATCAGTACATACCTATACTCTCAACCTGGTATTTCTTTCGACTCGCGTCTTCTTAACTACGAAAACTTGACACCACAACCTCTTCTAAGAACTCTCAGGGAACCTGACGTTCCTCTAGGTTGGTCAACAAGGACTTCCTTTAGTCAGGACTTATAAGTCACCGTCTTGACTACGACTTCGACTTTGAGGTTATGAAACCGGTGGACTACGGTTCTCGTCTGAGTAATCTTTTCTGGGACTACCATCCTTTCTAGCTTCCGTCCTCCTTTTCACCTACTGTCTCCTACTCTACCAACCTATCGTAGTGGTTGAGCTACCTGTACTCAAACTCGTTCGAGACCCTCTACCACTACCTGTCCCTTCGAACCGTACGACGTCAGGTACCCCAACTCTTCTCAACCTGTACTGACTCACTGACTTGACTCGACTTGACTATTGACCTCATGTTGGAAATTTTTAACACTTAGTGAAATAATACGTGGACATTGATATATTACAATATGTCGTTGACGTTTATTTTTTATTTGTTTTTTCTTAAAAGACTAATAACCTTCAATATATTTTCGATGAGATTAAACCACTAAAGGTTCACTTCGGTAATTAGTTGATTGGAGACGGTGATCCCGTGAAGGACCTGGAGGAGTCGTTATTATGGTTATTACGGAAAAGTGATCTCACGTCAGGACACGTCAAGGGAGTGACCAGAACTGGATACTCCTGTGAATAATTTTGGTAATCCCTCGTAATTTTGGAGTAATTTTGGACCATAACTCACTTCGAACATTAGTTGTAGCAGACGAGGTCTCTAGACTGTTACCCTGACGGACCTCTTTCGAGACGTGGGACCTCGACCGACTCGGTACGTGTGAGTCTGACTAGAACAGGTACAATCTGACATCGGAACTTTCAGGGAATACAGAGATGTAGAAACCTGAAACTAGAGATTTTTGATGTATTGTAGAGAATCCAGGATTTTGATCTAATAAAGAATAAATGTATAATTGTGAATACTTTATCTCTCGTTAGTATCTCGGTTTATATAAATTTCATCATAGAAAGGTAAAAGGGTTACGGTTTTTGATAGTAATTCAGTTATCACCCAAGATAGACGTCATCTTAGAAACTCTACTCTTTTATAGTGTTATTTCATAAACCCTCTGTTCCCACAGGTTTCATCCGATTATTAAAGTTTGAGGAAGTTTATATGTGATAAATTTATAAGAAATAAATCCGTAAATAAAACACTTCAATTCCCTTATTTACTTAAAGAATCCCGATCACCGTACTGGAAGTTCCTGAAAAGTTGAACGTATACAGGTAGGGTAGTGAAGTACCTTTTGTGTCCCCCTTTTCACGTTTGTCACTGTTTAAAGTAAAAGAACTCGAGATTTTAGTGACACTTGTCACTGACGTCGATATTTTAATTTTCTGCGAACGAGGATTCCTTCGGACCGTACGACGTCAGGTACCCTAACGTTTCTCAGTCTGTGTTGACTCACTGACTTGACTTGACTTTAGTTCTAACGGTCTTCTTTATAGTTGTTGGAGTCTATACGTCTATGGAGAGATTATCGACTTTCACTTCTCCTTGATTTCTCACAGGACTACTCCCACTTTCTTCTCTCACTTTTTTAATTGAATTTTGAGTTGTAAGTTTTTCCTATCTACAATAGTACCAGAGATAAATATTTACCTCTTTATTTACCCATTTGTCTAAGATATTTGCCGAGTCGTAGAGGGTCGGATATTTTCCGTCCTGGTCTTAAGTTTAAGTCCCGAGAGACTGAAGTTCACTTCACTTTACTGCACCTTCAACAAGTCGGTACAGGCTAAGAAACACTGGGCTATCTGATATGTCAGGCACCTTAAGAGGTCCGGTTTTATGACCTCACCCATCGGAAAGGGAAGAGGTCACCTAGAAGGGTTGGGACCCTAAGTTAGGTCCAGAGGACATGACGTCCACTCAAGAAATGGTCGACTCGGTGGTCGCTCCGGTTCTTATGAGTTCACCCATCAGATAGGGAAGAGGTCTCCTAGAAGGACCGGGCCCTTAGCTTGGTCCAAGAGGACGTAACGTCCACCTAAGAAATTGTCGACTCGGTGGTCTCTTCGGGTAAAGACTTAAGTTCCATGTCTATAAAAGTGACGTAGATACTACCGAAGTATTTTAAACGTCTTGTCTAAGTTTTGTGTCATAAAACTTTTTCGACAAGGGACAGAGAATCCCCTTTGATAAGGTTTGAGTGAACTAAAACAGTACCAGACATTTTGTATACGTCGTTTACTCTATTTTCTTGTTCGTTTAGGGTCTTTATTAAAAGTTAGTAAAATAAAAAAGTAACAGTTAAGTAAGGATTCATAGAAAAAGAAACAACCAAGAAACTTCATTATGATAGTTTTAGAGACCCATGTGTATTTTGGTGAATAACTATAATTACCAAAATTTTTATAAAAGTACAAACTTTATCATAGAAAAAGTCTTTTTCACTTGTAAAGAATAATAAAAGTACCCCAAAAATCATACTATAACCCCCAAAATAGTTCTTCAATTAAAAGACCAATAAGAAAAAATAACATTTCACTTCTTTGTCCCAGCTCTCTTATTAAAAGTTGTAACTTATTTTTGTTCCTTCCGTTACTCAACACTTACGTCTATGACTCATTTCCATCTTTCGTCATTGAGTATATTTGTAGATAAAAAAGACCAGAACTTTGACTACATAATGTTACTATTAGACTCCACGTGATATTACATCCTAAATTTCCTTCACGATCGAAATGTCTATATGGAATAGGAGACTTAAATATTTGTAAATTTATTATGTTCGTAGTGTCACTATCTTTTGTCCACGTGACCGTGTTTTTACTTTAACATTACATCACAAGACGGTCTATAAGCTAAGTAAAAGTCAGAAGTTTAAAGAAAGTCTTATTCAACACAGGGACGATTCAGTGAAGTCAACATAGAATGAGAAACGCTGTGGTACCCGACGTAGGACGGTCCGAAGAGACAGGTAACCCAAGACTTCCGTTCTTATGACCTCACCAAACGGTACAAGAGGTGGCCCCCTAGAAGGGTTGGGTACTTATCTTAGGTACAGAGAATTCAGAGGAAGTAACCGTCCACCCAAGAAATGGTGATCATGGTAGACCCTTCGGGTCGTATTCAATCCATTTGTAATTTCAATGTTTTATTGACAGTAAACAGTTTTTGTCTTTACATTTTATAAGTTCCCGATAAAACAAAAATTCCTAGGTATAGTCGTGGTACTAGACTTTTGATGTTACAAATACTGGTTTGGCTTATAAACAAGGTAAGGAAACTCTGTGATAACCGACCGTCGGAAAAGAAACCTCTTACCTATCTAACCACAATCGAGATGAGACCACCAATCCGGTGAATCGATGTGACTACATAAATTAATGTACCAAAATTTTAAGACAAATACGGAAGTCTCCTTTAATTATATTAATATTAAATTTCAATCAAAGAAGAAAAAACAACGAGCCCTGTGTTTAGATGTGTTCTTCTCCGAAAGGATCACGAAACAAACAGAAAACAAACTTGTGTATAGGAACTTAAAAAATCGAGGTCTGTCTCAAACTATCGTCGTTAAACCCAACCGTCTTTTTGGTTAAACCCCAGACCCTCAGTCTGTCTCAAACTTCGTCTCGAGTAGGTGGATACCCAACTCTCTGATTTCTTTGTCGACCCGGATGACACGAGTCAAACAGTAGACAAATGATATATATAATTATGGAAGAACTGTCCTGACTCTATTTAAAATTTACTAAACCTACACTAGTAAGGAGAATACACCAGAAGGTACCACTGAGTCAACATTTCTTAGACGGATGGTTACGTCCTCTGTGTCCAACCTTCTAGGTCCCATAGAGGGGTCGGGTCCCTAGTTTGGGTCCAGAACTAGTCCAGAGAGTCCTTCTAGAGGACCTCTTATTTTACCATTGGGTGAGGTCACAAGAACGAATCCTTTAGGGTTCCTGTCTTCTGGGCCACCCGATATCAAGTATCCCAGTGTTTTCTCAACCTGTGTTGAATAACTGAATTTGTTGTTGTTAAGGAGAATACGTCCTTTACTGAGTCCTTAAAACGAAAACAAAAGAAAAATACAACCTCTCACCCCGTTTGTCCGTAATAAAACATAAAGTAAAAGAGGATAAACAGACACTTATACACAAACTTACGGACGGAGTAGTAATAACAAGTTGTGATGTCTCTTCTAATTGTGTAGTACATAAAGGACGTACATTCCATACCTGAGGACAAGATAGTTGTAAGAAATATAGACTTTGGGAGGTCCTTGACACTACATCGATAAGACGTTCCCTCTCCTGAAAAAGGAGTGACGCTGGTAATATCCTCTACACCAAGACGAAGACGTCAAAGAGAAGACTTTATGATTTTTGGGTCGGAAATTACTTAACCAGACGTTTTTAATTCTTTTAAATGTTATCGTGAGAGTACCTTTTGACACAAGATTCAAATGACTGTGTTGTATTTGAATACTTTGGTAGGTGTGTATTCTGAGAATTAAAACGTATTACTCATGTATATAAAGACAGATAAATGTCCGGTCCTTCGTTGTCAATCTTGACCTGTACCTTGTTGTCTGACCGAGGTTTGTCCTTTTCCCCATACGGTTTCGATATATAACAGTGGGACGAATAAATTGAATATACGTCTCATGTGGTACTCTTTGCGACCCGACCTCCTTCGTGTTCGACCTTAGTGCTAAAGATCCTCTTTATAGTTATTGGAGTCTATACGTTTACTGTGGTGGGAATACCGTCTTTCACTTCTCCTTGATTTCTTGGAGAACTACTTCCACTTTCTCCTCTGACCCTTTTAACCGAATTTCGAGTTGTAAGTCTTTTGCTTCTAGTACCGTAGACCAGGGTAGTGAAGTGCCGTTTATCTACCCCTTGGTCACCTTTGTCACGAACTGAAATAAAAAGACCCGAGACTTTAGTGACACCTACCACTGACGTCGGTACTTTAATTTTCTGCGAATGAGGAACCTTCCTTTCAGTACTGGTTGGATCTGTCACATAATTTTTCGTCTCTGTAATGTTTCCAGGTAGATCAGTTCCGATACCAAAAAGGTCCTAGTACATACCTACACTCTCAACCTGATATTTCTTTCGACTTACGTCTTCTTAACTACGAAAACTTGACACCACGACCTCTTCAGAGAACTCTCAGGGAACCTGACGTTCCTCTAGGTTGGTCAGGTAAGATTTCCTCTAGTCAGGATCCACAAGTAACCTCCCTGACTACAACTTCGACTTTGAGGTTATGAAACCGGTAGACTACGTCTCTCTATTGAGTAAACTTTTCTGGGACTACGACCCTTTCTGACTCCCGTCCTCCTCTTCCCCTTCTGTCTCCTACTGTGACAATCTACCGTAGTGGTTGAGTTACCTGTACTCAAACCCATTTGAGGTCCTCAACCACTACTTGTCCCTCCGGACCACACGACGTCAAGTACCTCAGCGTCTCAACCTATACTGACTCGTTGACTTGCCTTGACTTATATATAGGTCACGTAGTTACGATAATTTTCATTATCTTTTCCGGACTTCTAATACTTTTCTTTTAAATTCGATATATGAATTGTTCTAGGTCTTATTTCCATTCAGTAGAAAAATAATGTTTACGATACGAAAAAACAAAAGAATTTATACATGGTATAAAGTACAATTTATAACGAAACCTAATCTTGTCTTAAGTCAGTAATATTGACATCTCTATTATGTCTGGACTGGTGTAGTACTCTGATAAATTCATAGAGTAACTAACGACTGATAATTTTGTCCAGTTATTATGACAGACTTTATGTCACAATTTTTATTATAATTGTTACTCGTACACGATATTTTTGATTAATCCCGATTATTTGTTAAAGTCGTTATAACGTCCTATATTCTAGTTTGTATTTTAGTTAGTATATCGATACATGATCATTACATTTTCACATTAATTCGTTTATTCAGATAAATAGTATCGTTGTTTTCCTTATTGTATAAATTCTTATCTAATTTACTTTTTAGATATGTAACTTTTAATATCTTGTAACTCCTCCTGTATTTATTTAGTTTTCCATACGATACGAGTATCTCACCTTTCGAATTATAAGAATTCTACCATTATGAGGAGGTTTACTCCATATCCAAGTTGTATCAGACATAGTTTCAGTTTCGACCTAAAAAAAAATTAACTGTTTGACTAAGATTTTAAGTATACTTTTAATTTCCAAAAGTTTTATTGGTCTTGGTAGAAAGTCTTCTTATTATTTCATTTTACTGAGTGTAAAAGATTCAAGTTTTGAATAATAGATCGATGTCATCCGTTTCGTTACGTCATACCGTATTCCCGTCTATATATCTAATTAATTTGTCTTAGTTCTCGAGTCTTTATTTGGGAATGTGAATGTCAATTAATTAAAAAACTGTTCTCTCGGTTCCGTTAAGTTTCCTCTTTCTTTTCTTAAAGATATTTACCACGATCCTTTTGGACGGTAGGTGTATACTTTCTTACTTCCACTTGGAGATTAAGTGGGATGTATGTTTGTAAATGAGTTTTACTTAGTTTGTGTATTTGCATTCTCGGTTTCAATATTTTTCCGTGTTATCTTTTGGATCCGTACACAGCAGTAATTGACCCTAAGTCAACACCAACAAATCTGTGGTGTTCATGTCTGTCCTCTGTTTTCTTTTTTAATTGACCTGAAGTAGTTTCAAATTGTGAAAAAAAAAAAATTAAAATTTTAGAAATTAAGAATGTACGCAAGGGTTTGTACTTGGGGGGAGGGTGGAGGGAGGGGTGTTGTAGAGAGGCCCAGTAGGGGTACATGGTCGGGGTTCGTTCGACGTGGGATGCAGTCTGTACCTGACCGCTAAGTTAAGAATGTACTGTCATATGTACAATCTTAAGGGTAAGAGGGTTTAGTAGGGTGGGAGAGTGAGAGGGAGACTCAGGTTTTTAGGCCATATGTGTAGACACAGAAAAAAGGACAGAACGTATGTCCCAGCAGTAACGGTAGAAGGATTTAAGGTATATATACACAATCATACGACATAAACACAAAAAGAAAGACCGAATGAAGTGAGACATATTAACCGAGGTCAAAGTAGGTAGAGTAGTCTTGACTAAGTTTACTTAAGAAAAATTGCCGACTCATTATGAGGTAACACATATACATGGTGTCGAAAGAATAGGTAAGTAGACGACTACCTGTAGATCCAACAAAGGTACAGGACCGATAATATTTGTCACGACGCTACTTGTAACCCCATGTACACAGAGAAAGTTAAGACCAAAGGAGCCACACATACGGGTCTTCACCCTAACGACCCAGTATTCCATCAAGATAAACGTTAAAAAATTCCTTAGAGGTGTGACAAGATTATTTTTTAAATTTTTTTTTTTTTTCTTTACTTCTATTTTGTTGAGGCTCTACTTTTACTTTCAGAGGACCCCTTTTACGAGACTAATCGTACGTAAACTAAAGGTATGTGGAAAAGTACTTCACCATGGAGTAACACCAAAACTAAACGTAAAGAGATTATNTACCGTATTTCGCTTCGTCCGGAGATTAGAAGCTTCAATCTCGACACCATACTCCGTCAAAAAAAAAAAAAAGATTACTTTCATCTATTTAAGTCTCTGAACAGCTCTACTATTTGAGTAGTTGGACTTCGAGGTCCGGGACCTCAATGACGAGACGATCGGTACTGAAGGAAGAGGTTGGGAAGTTGACGTACTTCAAAATTTGTGGTGGTCACTGGTAAGTGAGTTTAACCCCACTGTCGATCGTATCGGAAGACTTCTATGGAGTCAGTTGAGAGGTGCGTATCTCTGACCTAGGTGGTATAAATTGTGGTGACCGAAGTCCCTCGGGTCGTGTCACTCACACCTTCCGTCCGAGACCATGATACAAGGACTATCCCCCTCACTGGGGGTGTGAGGTAGTGGGTACGGACAATCCGGAGGGTTGACACCCTGACGATATGAAACGGAGAGGAGGTCCGGATGTCCTCCGGGACCTGACCTCACCTTCCTTGTGACCTCTTGTCATTAGTTATTATTTTCAATGTCTCGTGACTGAAACCCAAGGGACACCCTATCTCACCTTTCCCTCCACCGTCCCCCCAAGTCATCCGTCCCCTGTGTACATACGGGTACAGACTAAGTACAACTACACACCGTCTCCGGTAGTGTTATAACATTTCACTAATAGGAGGTCACTTTTATTTAACATTTTTTTCCTTTTTTTATATTTTCACTAGCAATACATTTATGATTTTTTTTTTTTTTTCAAATTGTGAAAACACAAAGTTTCCAATGGTAGTTCTTTCACTTTTCTATTAGACGTCTTACCCTTGTTTTACAAACGTTTAGTACGTAGACTACCTGAGATCACTGACCTTATATATTCTTGTTAGTTTTGAATTTGTATTTTTATATTGGGTTAATTTTTTACCGGTATCCCGAACTTATCCCCAAAGATGTTTCTTCTATGTGTTTACCAGTTATTTGTGTACTTTTCCACGAGTTATAGTAAGTCAAGTCAGCGAGTCAGCACAGGCTGAGACGTTGGGTACTTAGCGTCGTGCGGTCCGGAGGGACAGGTAGTGGTAGAGAGCCTCAAGTGAGTCTGAGTGCAGGTAGCTCAGCCACTACGGTAGGTCGGTAGAGTAGGAGTCAGCAGGGGAAGAGGAGGACGGGGGTTAGGGAGGGTCGTAGTCTCAGAAAAGGTTACTCAGTTGAGAAGCGTACTCCATCGGTTTCATGATCAATTACGTTTAGTTTTAGTGTTACCCCATGATAAAGTATGGGTCATAACGTTAATTTTATTTTTTTATTTGTTTTTCCTTTTATTCTACACAACCACTCTTATACCTATTTAGTCTGGGTAGTATTAGAAACCTTTTGTGAACCCGTCAAGGATTTTCTCATTTTGTCTCACAATGGTATAACAGGTTCTTAAAGTGAGGATCTAAACATGAGAGGTTTTGACTTTTGACATAAATGTTTTATCGACATTCACTTACAGGTAACATCGTAATAGATATTATCGATTTTTTCCTGTTCGTTGGGTTTACTACTTGGGTTGACTATTTGACTTTTGTTTACATTATTTGGACATGTCATCTTATAATAAATTATTATTTTACTTACTTCGTGTCTATATACGATGGTGTCCCTATTTAGAACTTTTCCAATACTAAAAATTTCCTTTTTTCAGTCTTTGTTTTCCAGTGTCTCACGTACTAAGATAACGATTCTTTATAGGTCCTATCCATTTAAGTAACTCTACAAGAAAGTGACTTTCATTTAGATGACCAACAATTCCTTACTTCACCCCTTACCTCTGTCTTACGATTACCCATACCTCAAAGAAAAATCTTACTACTTTTTTCAAGGTTTTAATCTGTCACTACTGTCAAAATTTAGAGACATTTATATGATTTTTAGTGACTTAAAATGCGAAATTTTCTACATAAATACCTTACACTTAATGTATAGTTATTTTGTTATTATTCATCCGTAAGGTCATTACGTAAGTTCCGTTCTTTCTGTGTCAAACGATGTTCTGTACTTTAAGAAAAACAATTGACTTCAACTTCTGTTTCCAATTGTAAATTTAGAAAAGACCCTACTCGTTTATAAAGAAATTTGTTATTCAAACAAGTCTGTCCATTTGTAAAACCCTCTGGTCCCTTCGGACTTCTGACTCACAGGTAATTTCATCCCAGGTCTTTATTTTTCGAGACCCAGTGGATGCCCGTCGGATTCTGTGAACGGTAGAAACACGTCTCCATCTGTCTAACTACTTTCTTTTATTCTTCTAAGTCTTTTGTATATTTTTCTTTCTTACTTTTTTTGTCTAATCTTTTATCTTAAGCGGAAGTAGTTTAAAACGGATCTAGATTGTGACGAGTCTTTACATTAGGAGTGTTTTAGTGAGGGATACGAAATCCTTCGTCACCAAAAATTTTATAATAGAAAAAGAATTATACAGAAGGAAACGTATAATGTTTATAGTGTGTTGTGTAAATCAACCTAAGAAAATTCAAATACAGAAGATTTGAACATAGTTTGAGACGTTTGTCTAGGAAACATAATTTTAACACCTTATTAATGTATCCGTATTTTCGATTCCATTTCTTTTAAATGGTATTACAGGTCAAGTACTTTTTAATAAACAAGATATTAATACTCCGAGTCTCACATGAATAGTCTCCTTCAACCTTCATTTTTAAAGGAATCTAGTAATTAAGTAGTATTCAATGTGTTTTAGTACACTATGAGGATGCAGATTAAACTTCATCATCATAATAAAATCTCGATATGAGAACGTCTCTTTACAGGTGAACCTCTTTACTTGAAAATCCAGTACAGATATACTGGTATTTCTCACATTTTTTTAAATGACATAGGTACCCGATAGAATTAATTGTAAGACGTTCACCATTATGGTCCAGTGACGAGAACCGTATCAGTATTTTTACATTGGGTCCGTCTTCTTGATTGGTAATAATAAAGAATAAAAGGGGGTTATTCTAATACGATACCAATGTATCAAGATCGGATTGTTCGGTTAAGTCGTCGTGTTAATCAATTCGATGGGGTTTCCTCCGACAACTTATAATCACTTTCCTCATAAAGTGAACTTAAGTTTGTTCGAATCAGGGTCGTGAACGGTAATTTTAAATTATACCATCATATACATTCTTTCCGTGTCTTTCGAAGAGAAGAAGGGAGATGGGAAGGGAGGGAAGTAAGGGAGGAAGAAGGAAGGAAGGGAGGTAAAAAGAAAAGAAAGAGGGAGGGAGGACGGAAGTGGAAAGAAAATAGGTTATTGAAAGTTTTGTGGGAAAAGTATAATGATAAATCTTATGAAGGAATCTTCATAGTAACAACAATAGACTGATAGAGAATTTCCTCCATACCTGATATTTTATAAGTCATTAAGAAGTCTCATGTCAAAGTTCTCGACAGATTGTCTTGTGGTACACTACTGTCTTTACAAGATTTATACGTCAGACACTCAACAGTGATGACTCTTAAACTTCACTCTAATCACGTTAGACACACACACGTGTGAATCAGTTCAGACTGAGAAACGTTGTGGTACCTGACATCGGGTAGTCCGAGGAGACGGGTACTCTAAATGGTCCGTTCTTATGACCTCACCCAACGATAAAGGAAGAGGTCACCTAGAAGGACTGGTCCCTAGTTCGGGCTCAGAGGACCCGACGAACGTGACCGTCCGCCTAAGAAATGGTGACTCGGTCCACGGACTCCAAAACTTAAGACTTAAATTAATAAATTTATACCGTTCAACGATATAATTACGGTTGAACCTTAATTAAATTTATAAATTCATGTATATTTAATGGTTATTTATTAATTATTGTAAATATTGTAAGATAATGTAATTATTTATAACTATATGTAATTATATCCATATTTATACAAATATTTAAATTTATATATATAAAAAATAATTTGATTTCTATATGTTATAATCAAAGTCCACATGTCGTATCTCTAAGTTATAAAAATATCTATTATAAGGTAAATTTCAATAATGTTTTATTACTGATATAAAGGGACCCGACGTGTTATATAGAAACAACGAGTAAATAAAATATCAATCGTCAGACACAGTGAATTAGAGTATGAAGATAAAACGGGGAGGGGGTAAGGTGAGGTATGACCATTAGTGATCAAGAAACATAAACACTCAGACAAAGAAAAAACAATATGAGTAAACAAAATGAAGAATCTAAAACACATATTTACTATTGTCTCATAAACCAAAGAGACTTAATACAGTGATTCGTATTATGGAATCCAAGTGGTACAACTATCTTTACCGTCTTAAAGAAAATATACCGACTCTTTATAACACAGACACACACACACATAAAAGATCTCCACTAAACTTTTCGTGTCCAATAAATAATAGTGTGTTTTGACTGGGGTACACCTTCTTTTCGTTCCCGAAGGGTCCACCGAGTGACCATTTCTTAGACGGACTTTACGTCCAAGATAGGGACCTAACCCTTTTAGACGACCTCTTCCTTTACCGTTGGGTAAGGTCATAAGAACGGACCTCTTATGGTACCTGTCTCCTCGGACCGTCCGATGTCAGATATCCCAACGTTTTGTCAGTCTGTACTGACTCCCTGGTTTGTCGTTGTTCCTCTATTTTTCTATTCGTAGTAGTCTGTCCTTATTTCATTTAACATATTTAGGACAGATCGTCTTCTTGACATGTTTTTTCCAGAATTACTGGACCTATTGGTACTATCCCATCAGTGAGTGGATCTCGGTCTGTCCGACCTCACACTTCAGTTCACCCGGAAATCCCCTTCGTAATGATGTTGGTTGATATCTCCTCCATTACCTTAAGGTCGATTCGATAAAGTTTAAGATTTTCTACTACGACACTTTCACGACGTCAGTTATACGGTCGTTTAAACCTTGTGAGTCCTCACCAATGTCCTGACCTTTTCCAGTCAAAAGTAAGGTTAGAGCTTCCTCCCGTTACGGTTTGTTACAAGTTTGATACTATATTAACACGAGTATAGTGTACGATTGTTCCATTACGAGTTTTAAGAGGTTCGATTCGAAGTTGTCTTGTACTTAGTTCTTGAAGGTCTACACACCCGGACACACAAATCAACGAGTTGTCACAGACTGAGAAACGGTGGGGTACCTGATAGCGGATGGTCCGAGGAGGCAGGTACCCTAAGAGATCCGTTCTTATGACTTCACCCAACGGTACGGGAGGAGGTCTCCTAGAAGGGGTGGGTCCCTAGTCTGGGTCCAGAGGGTGTGATGTCCGTGTAATAAAAGGTAGACTCGATCGTCCCTTCGGGTTCTTATGACCTCACGCATCGGATAAGGAAGAGATCCTCTAGAAGGACTAGGTGCTTAGTGTGGTCCCAGGGAACGTAACGACCGTCTAAGAAATGGTCGACACGATGGTCTACATGTGCGACCTAAATGTTTTGTGTCTCCTTACTCTCTAGTTTACCGGTCATAAACAACTTAGAATCTTTTTCGTTTCCTTAAGGTCTTTTTGTAGATGAAGACGAAGTGACTGATGTGATTTTGGAAACTGACATACCTAGTGTTGGTTGACCTTTTAAGAATTTCTTTACTCTTATGGTCTAGTGGAATGAACGAGGACTCTTTGGACATGCGTCCAGTTCTTCGTTGTCAACCTTGGCTATACTTTTTTGTCTAACCAAGTTTTGACCCTTTCCTCATACAGTTCCGACATATAACAGTGGACCAATAAATTGAAGATACGTCTCATGTAGTACACTTTACGGTCAGACCTACTTCGTGTTCCACCTTAGTTCTAACGACTCTCTTTATAATTGTTGGAATCTATACGTCTACTATGGTGGGATTACCGTCTTTCGTTTGTTCTTGATTTATCGGAGAACTACTTTCACTTTCTTCTCTCACTTTTTCGACCGAATTTTGAGTTGTAAGGTTATTGATTCTAATACTGTAGGTCAAGGTAGTGAATACCGTTTATCTACCCCTTTTTTACCTTTGTCACCGTCTAAAATAGAAAAACCCGAGGTTTTAGTGATACCTGTTACTGATGTCGTTACTATAATTTTCTGTGAACGAGGAACCTTCTTTTCGATACTGTTTGGATCTGTCGTATAATTTTTCATCTCTGTAGTGAAACGTCTGTTTCCAGGTATATTAGTTTCGATACCAAAAAGGTCATCAATACATGCTCATATTCTCAACCTGATATTTCTTCCGGACTCATAGTTTCTTAACTACGAAAACTTGACACCACAACCTCTTCTATGAATAGTTTGGTCAGTTAGAATTCCATTTATTTGAGACTTATAAGTAAGTCTCCTGCCTAAGACTTCGACTTCGAGGTTATGAAACCGGTAGACTACACTTCTCGGCTAAGTGACCTTTTTTGGGACTACGACCCTTTCTGACTTCCGTCTTCATCTTCTCCTACTGTCTCTTACTCTACAGACCTATCGTAGTGGCTGAGTCACGTGTACTCAATATTCGTTTGAGACCTTCTACCACTTCCTGTCCCTTCGGACCGTACGACTTCAGGTACCCCAGTGTTTCTCAGTCCATGTTGAATCACTGACTAGTTGTTATTTTGAAAATTAAGGGGAAACCGAACCGTCAAATTTCTAAAAGTTAACGTCTAAATATATTACATACTTCAAAAATGTGAGAATCTATACAATATCGACTTTCAACTCGTTTCGACCCCATTTTGGAGTCTTTCAAACCTATTATGGTAATTTGTGTCGTCTTAGGTATATCTTGGTTAAGGTTACACTTGTCCTTGGTGGTCCCGGTCGGGGTCTAACCCATCTAAAGAGTGGAGTCGGACCGGTTTGGATTTAAGAAACTTCGGATGGAAACTTGATTTTACGAATGAGACCCTTGGAACGTTTATGTCTCAAACTCTTTCATGTCCAACTACTTGTCTCGGACAAAGTGAACGTTGGATAAGTCTTCATATATGAAAAAATATTACGCACGATGTTTTGTTTCCACTCTTGTTTAAATCTCTCTAAGAATCTTTTTCATTTCGGTCGTCCATTTACAGAGTAGAGGTGTCGTCCGATTATGTAAATTAATATTTTAGGGGTTTAGGAATATCATCTGATGTAGACGGTCCCTACACCACCTAAAGTCAGGTCGAGACACGGGAAGAGGGAGAGGCGGGTGGAAATTAGTTTGGTGAGAAAGTTTTATCCTCTATCATAGTAATCACTGATAGAAGTAAAAAAAAGAAAAACCACTATAAGGAGGTTTGTAAAAATCGATATAACTCTTTTAAGACGAAATTTATACAACGTATAAATTAAAAAAGTTTGACAATACACCTCAAAAATTTTAAATAAATAAATAAAACCGACACGACCCAGAACAACGACTTTCCCGAAAAAAGATCAACACCACTCACCCCGATAAGAGATTAACACCACGTGTCCGAAGAGTAACATCACCAAAGAGAACACCTCGTGTCCGAAATCTCTTGGACCCGAGTCACCAACGTCCCTGTTATCAACACCGAGTGTCCGAATCGAGGAGCCGTACACCCTAGAAGGACCTGGTCCCTAGCTTGGTCGTAGGGGACGTGACCGTCCACCCAAGAAATAGTGACTCGGTGGTGTCTTCAGGGTCCATCTATAAGAATTGGGTGAAATATCTATAAATGTACAGTTTTATCAATTATTTACATGAGATTTAGTTCGTAGGTCAATAACGGTTTCAATCTTCTTTTTACCCTCGAATCGAAATCCTCAAATATCATTAAAAGTTAGTCTTCGTTCACTCAAGTCAACGGTTACTTACACAGATACTGCTTCATAAAGGTTTGGATGAGTTGAATGATCCGAGAAAAGGAAGAGAGTAAAGAGAACGGTGTCAGGGTATTACCAGAGACCCAGTAAAAGACTTGGGTTCGACTCGATGTGACAGTTAGTAACAAGTAACTATTTATTATGGTTGTTTTTTGATCCTATAGTAAGTGACATTAGTTTTTCCTTCAAAAGAAGTTTGTTTTTACAGTCAACTTATATCATTTTAATTTGTCAAAGT
The DNA here is from genome assembly GCA_006410555.1 of Capra ibex. Lineage (NCBI taxonomy): Eukaryota > Metazoa > Chordata > Mammalia > Artiodactyla > Bovidae > Capra > Capra ibex. The sequence continues at coordinate 42,952,083 of SJYO01046538.1, read as the reverse complement.
TAATGACCTTCTTTTGTTAATTATATTGTAAAAAGAATCACAAGTGGATCGAAAGATTTTGACGTAACTTCTTTTCCAGTGCACTTTTTCATTTCTTTTTAATTAAAATTCTACATTTGACGGTGAGTCTAAAAATTCAAAGAGTAAAGTAAAATTTTATTGGTACGTACTATAAATTACCAACGATTTACGACTTTATTTTGAATACAATAAATTGAACAGAATGTAGAAATACATGACAGTCGATAATCTTACACTCGGGGATCTTCCGTACTTGGTATTCCATTTATGCAACGTCGGAGTGTTATGAAACTATATATGAAATATAATATTTTTAAGTTATTACATTAACAAATTTTAAATATAAAAGTAAAGTTTATTCATAAAATACTCAGAGTCCATTAACAAAAGAAAAGGTAAATTTTTGAATTTTTTAAAAAGGTGAAAAAAAATTACAAGGTACTGACAAATAATGGTAGAAATAGAGAGAAAAATGAAAAAATTAAAAATAAAAATGAAATAAAATGAAATGTTATGACATAAACAAAAATTAACTTCCTATTATTTTTATAAAAGTAAAATGTAACGGTACAATCAAAGTTCATGTATCGTTTCGTTGAGTCGGTATGCATTGTACATAGATAAAAAAAAGATTAAGAAAAGGGTAAGTCCAATAATGTCTCATAATCCATCTTCAAGGGACACGATGTGTCATCCAGGAACCAATAGATAAAATTTGTATGGTCAACAAATTCTAATACTATTTACACAACTTGTATTTACTGAACAGGAACATAATTGACTCGGTCCCTTTTTAATAAACACTTGATGATAGTTTTGTTAGACATGTAAAATCTTTTGTCTACACGTTGGTGAAACCTGGTAGGTGACGATACCTAGAGAACCAGACCGTAGTTTTAAAATCCTCTCTACTTCGTGTCTCCCTCTTACATTTTAGACGAAATATTTGCCCCTCTCTCCACCTTCCTCGGATACGTCAAATGAAAAAATTATTATTTTCTTCCCTAGATTATACTCTATTAGTCCAACGAGGTGAGAGTTTTACTTGACTAAACACAAGGACGAATCTCCCTGTCTTTTTTTAATTTCTGATTAACGATATTATTACTACTTAATAAACGAGACTTAACATAAATTGACTTGATGACCAAAAAGAAAAGAAGAGAAGGATATAGTGTACATCAAGTTTGGTAACACTCCTCTCCGGTGTCTCAATTTAGTTCTATATTATTGTATGGTGTATGTCTGTGTACATATATACACATACAAATATAATATTACATGTACACACATGGAGTGATAGAAGAAACCTACTTAGTTTTATAGAAAAAATTACGTCGGAAAGAAAAGATCTGTAAATTTATAAAAAGACGACTTTATCCCGTGAATAAATTTATCTAGTCTTTACGAGTCACTATACGGTTTGTCAAGCTACTGGCGACCATTATCAGACTCCCGAACACCTATAAAAAGAAGGCGATCGATGGTAAGGTCCAAAATTATCTTATCTAATTCGGTACGTTAATTTAGTTATTTTTTTTCTTTGTATTAATGTAATGGTCGAATCAGTGAACTTTATGACTATAAACTTCCTGTTTAACATGTCATAGAGAATCCACGTGTCTACTAACTATAAAATGAAAAATTCCCACTTATATAAGTAATAAATAACGATACAATCTCTCGTGGTAATTTTATGTCACTAAATTTCATTGTTGTAGTTAAGTATTAGAGAGTGTCAGGACACCTAGTACTTAATTCAGTACCGAGTTAATCACCAACACAGAGTCTCAGATCTTACTCTGAATGTCGATCTATAACTCACCCTGACGTCAATAGTCTGTCGAACCTCCTAGGTATACCGAACAAGTCCCCGGACCTTTTAACCACAACCGGTAACTGACCCTGGTGTTGAGGAGAGGTGTACTCGGAGAGATGTCCCGATGAACCTATTAGAGTGTCGTGTTACCGATCGAAGTTTTCATTCACTAGGTTTTCTTCTTCCGTCTTAGACGTTCCGGAAAATCTGAGGTTTTTAGTGTGTAGTGGTGAACGTAACATAAGATGACCAGTGAGTCTCGTTCGGGACGATATTACTCCCTCCCGTTCTTATGATCCTGTCATCCTAGTAACCCTCTGTATGAGTCAAGTCAAGTCAAGTCAGCGAGTGAGTACAGGTTGAGAAACGCTGGGGTACTTGGTGTCGTACGGTCCTTAGGGACAGGTAGTGGTTGAGGGTCTCAAGTCGGTTTGAGCACATTTGACTCAGTAACTACGGTAGGTCGGTAGAGTAGGAGACAGCAGGGAAAGAGGAGGACGGAAGTTAGGAAAGGTCGTAGTCCCAGAAAAGTTTACTCAGTCGAGAAACGTTGTCCACCGGTTTCATAACCTCAAAGTTGAAGTTGTAGTCAGGAAGGTTACTTGTAGGTCCTGACTAGAGGAAATCCTACCTGATGTCAGGTTCTCTGAGAGTTCACAGAAGAGGTTGTGGTGTCAACTTTTCGTAGTTAAGAAGACGTAAGTCGAAAGAAATATCAGGTTGAGAGTGTAGGTATATACTGATGACCTTTTTAGTATCGGAACTGCTCTGCCTGGAAATAACCGTTTCATTACAGAGACGAAAAATTATACGACAGATCCAACCATTATCCTCTTCCGTTACCGTGGGGTGAGGTCATGAGAACGGACCTTTTAGGATACCTGTCTCTTCGGACCATCCGACGTCAGGTACCCCAACGATTCTCAGTCTGTACTGACTCGCTGAAGTGAAAGTGGAAAGTGAAAGTAGGTGACCTCTTCCTTTACCGTTTGGGTGAGGTCGCAAGAACGGACCTCTTAGGGTCCCTGCCCCCTCGGACCACCCTACGGCAGATACCTCGACGTGTCTCAGCCTGTGCTGACTTCACTGAATCGTCGATCCAACCAGAATTGAAAGGAAGGTTCCTCATTCACAGAATTAAAGTACCGACGTTAGTGGTAGACGTTACTAAAACCTCGGGGGATTTTATTTTAGTCGGTGACAAAGGTGACCAAGGGGTAAATAAACGGTACTTCACTACCCTGGTCTACGGTACTAGAAGCAAAAGACTTACAAGTCGAAATTCGGTTGAAAAAGTGAGAGGAGAAAGTGAAAGTAGTTCTCCGAGAAATCAAGAAGAAGTGAAAGACGGTATTCCCACCACAGTAGACGCATAGACTCCAATAACTATAAAGAGGGTCTTTAGAACTAAGGTCGAACACGAAGAAGGTCGGGTCGTAAAGAGTACTACATCAGACGTATCTTCAATTTATTCGTCCCACTGTTATATGTCGGAACTGCATGAGGAAAAGGATAAACCTTGGTCAGACAACAAGGTACAGGTCAAGATTGACAACGAAGGACTGGACGTATGTGTCCAAAGAGTTCTCCGTCCAATCCACCAGACCATAAGGGTAGAGAAAGTCTTAAAAGGTGTCAAATAACACTAGGTGTGTCAGTTTCCCAAAACGTATCAGTCATTTCGTCTTTATCTACAAAAAGACTTTGAGAAAACGAAAAAGTTACTAGGTCGTCTACAACCGTTAAACTAGAGACCAAGGAGACGGAAAGGATTTTGGTCGGACTTGTAGACCTTCAAGTGCCAAGTGCATAACGACTTCGGACCGAACCTCTTAAAACTCGTAATCAAATGATCGTACACTCTACTTATGTTAACACGTCATCAAACTGGTAAGAAGCCGTAACGGAAAGAAACCCTAACCTTACTTTTGTCTGGAAAAGGTCAGGACACCGGTGACGACTCAAAAGGTTTAAACGACCGTATAACTCACAAACGACCGTATAACTCACGTCGTGAAAGTGTCGTAGTAGAAAGTCCTAAACTTTATCGAGGTGACCTTAAGGTAGTGGAGGGGATCGAAACAAACATCACTACGAAAGATTCCGGGTCAACTGAAGTGTAAGGTCCTTGAGACCGAGATCCAACTCACCAGTGTGGTAGTACTAATAGACCCAAAACTTCTAGAAAAAAATTATCAAGAAGACACATAAGAACGGTAGAGAAGAATTATAGAAGACGAAGACAATCCAGGTATGGTAAAGACAGGAAATAACTTGGGTATAAACGTACTTTACTAGGGGACCATAGACATTAAAAGAACTTCTCTAGAGATCAGAAAGGGTAAGATAAAAAGGGAGATAAAGAAGCGTAATTAGCGACTCCTTCCGAAAGAATAAGAGGAACGATAAGAAACGTTGAGACGTAGGTTTACCTATGGAAAGAAGAAGAGAAAACGAAAAACCGAAGAGAAGAAAAGTGACGATAAAAGTTCCGGAGGAGTCTGTCGGTAAAACGAAAAAACGTATATAAAAGGAACCCCTACCAAGACTAGGGACAGAGGACATGTTGCAGTACTTGAAGAAGGTATCAAGTAGTCCGTGAGGTAGTTTAGACCAGGCACTTTAGATAAAGAGTGAAGGTGACATATTAGTATTCCCTAAACTAAATCTAGTATGGACTTACCAGATCACCAAAAGGGGTGATATATATAACCTCAAACCATTAATGATGTCACTTTGTCGAAAAAATAAACTTTTTTTTTTTTTCTTAATATAATTAGAAACATTTTACACAATAAGTACAAGGACGGTATCTTTTACCACATGAAACTTTTGTCTTTGGAAAGAAAAAATACTCCAGTTCTGCATTACTTGTAATCACATCATAACACAACATCTAGGTGTTTCTGAAGTCTCCATTGACTCCATAACTCTCTCTTCATCAGGAAGCACCTGATCAGTCTTCTCCATACGATAAAATGACTGTACGGCAGCGACACACTGGAATTATGGTCCTCCTACAAATTCACACGGGAAAGTAATTTATATGGGTTTGATATTAAGACGAAAATAATTATGTAAAAGAAAAGAAGAGGCGTCACCGTTAAAGACCCGAAGTGACAGTAAAATATGCCGATAGTCACCAAGGTTCAGAACGGTGAAGTTAACAAAAATAAAAACGAACATGACTTTGACAGTTGTTAATGAATAGATGTTTCACAGATCCAAGTGAAAAAAAAAAAAAAAAAANCAGATCCAAGAAAAAAAAAAAAAAAAAAAACAGAAACGAACGGAAATTTCGAAAAGAATCTGAAGTTTTTAAGTCCTTAATTTTAAATGTTACGACCAAGTCCTATTACGGAAAATTGTCAAGCTCGTGTTCAATTGGAAAAAGTAGAAAACCAACAATCCAAAAATACCTATATTCTGTTTTAGTCCTAATAACATATATTGGTAGTAACGATATATGATATATATGTTGGTAAGTTGGTTGGAACTAGTTTATATTGGAAGTTTTCAAGTCACACCTTTGTGGAATTAAGACGGTAGAAGAGGTAACCGTGACGAATAAATTGTCTTCTCTTTTTCCTTATGAGTGAAGAAAGGATAAAAGGGTCTGACATGAAGAGGAGAGGAGGGATCGAACGGTTCTCTTCAAAGAAGAAATCCCAGTACCTTTTTCTACATTCCTCGTCGTTCTTTGTTATTTTTAAGAACTAAAAATGAGAAGCTCGATGACGGTCCGAAGAGAATCGGGTCGGAACAAATTTCAACTAAGAAGGAAAGAACTATGAAGTCACCCAAGGATCCGATGGAAGGAAGTGATCACATCATCTTTCTTCTGCTCGGAGGGTTTCTATAGGTACAGGATTAGGGATCTTGGACACCTATACGATGGATTGTACCGTTTCACTTTCAGTGAGTCAGCTCAGACTGAGACGCTGGGGTACCTGATATGTCAGATGCCTTAAGAGGCACGGTCTTATGACCTCACCCATCGTAAAGGGAAGGGGTCCCTTGTACCGTTTTCCTGAAATTTTTCACTAATTGATTCCTAGAGTTCTCCTCTCTAATAGGACATAACAGACCAACCCAGATTACAGTTAGTATTCCCAGGAAGATTCTCCTCCTCAGTCATGTCAGGTTCTGTACCTTCCACTTCACTACTACCTTCTTTTCCATGTCTCTCTTCCTAAACTCCTAAGAGTCAGTAACCGAAACCTCTGTCCCCTTCTTCGGTGTCTATTCCTTGTGTCCACCGAAGATCCTCTATCTTTTCCGTTTCTTTGTCTAATAAGGGATTTTCCGAGGTCCTCCTTACGTCGAACTGGAGTGAACCTGAAGTCTGAAAACTGGAGATCTTGACCTTCTCTTATTTGGACGTAAGAAAATTCGGTGATTGAAACACCACTAAACAAAGTCGTCGTTATACTTTTATTGGTTGTGAGGGACTTGACTTAAAGAGACTACTTCTACTTACTTCGAAAATGTCTTTTAACGAATCCTAAGGACGGAGTCAGGAACTCATCGGTAATTATGTGGTAGTCCGATACAACCAACTCCGGAGGAGTGGAGAGATCAATCTGTAAAACGCGTTCTAAATCCTGGTAGAGTAGTATGGGTGGACTTTGTATATAAAACTAGGTTGCATCACTGAAGAATTGACGTTAAAAGGTGAAATAGACATGTCGGACCAAGTCTGTGGAAGACCGGGAAATGGAAAAAGGTCACCGTCATTGAGTGACACAGGGGGTTCGAGATACCTTGACAATGGATTTGTTGAGATTGGCTAGATGTCATTTCTAATTCGTTAAGAGAGGGGAGGGATTGTTGAAGGTGATTTCTTTTAAGAGAGAACTCTGACATCGAAGAGAAAATCAGAGAAGTTAGCGTCGAATTTTCTCTTGTACATGTTTAAGACTAAAATCGTTTACATTGGATCGGGGAATGAAACATTATAATTTCAGGGACGATTGATACAAGAACCACTATATTGATTTTGGTGCTATATATCTCAAGGCAAAATTGTAGAACAATATTACTAATTCAGTGTTAGACCCTATGTGTATACTTTTTTGGCTTCTTTCGTCATGTCGAAGAATTTTTCTTTATTGGCTTGTCGTTTTTTTTTTTTTTTTTTTTTTTTTTTTTTNNGAGATTTAAATTTTTCAACAGGAACTAGAGATAAAGGTGTGCTTATAATAATAAAAAAGAATAATGTTTTAAGATTTTGTTCAGTCACTAGACTAAAAGATTTTGTATAATAAACTTTACCGTTCGATTTTTCTCACCTAACCTGTTAACCTCTCATTTTTTTCTGTTGGGACCCTTCATTACCGACTGTCATGTTGACGTCTCCCCTTCCATGGAAATAAGAGGGTCGAAATGACTCTATACTAACTGTGTATTTTAACACTTATATTCCAGATGTTCCATTACTAAAGTGTATACATATATGACGTCGTACTAATGTTGTTCCAATTAATTTGTGTTGGTAGTGAAGTATATTAATTTAGAAAACAAAGTGTTCAAACCCCTCGTAAAATTTTTATATGACAAAGTAAATGAAATAACAAACCCCAAGTCCAAATATGTGGGAAAAACACAAAGGACAGATCTCTTATTGGAAATCGTAAACAACCTCCGAACCCCGACCACGTGACCCTACTGGGTCTCTCTACCATACCCCTCCCTCCACCCTCCTCCCAAGTCCTAACCCTTGTACACATGTGGGTACCGTCTAAGTACAACTACATACCGTTTTGGTTATGTCATAACATTTCATTTTATTTTATTTTATACTTTTTATATATATACATGAGAAAGTCGTTGAAAATTTATATATTACGTGATGACAATTGTTGTCTGTGGTTCGATATATAACATAGAGGTCTTACAGTAGTGGAATATTAATTAATCTTCAATGGGGTGGGAGTGAGGACGGGAAGTCAAGTCAAGTCAAGTCAGCGAGTCAGTACAGGCTGAGAAACGCTGTGGTACTTGACGTCGTACGGTCCGGAGGGACAGGTAGTGGTTGAGGGCTCAAGTGAGTTTGAGTGTAGGTAACTCAGTCACTACGGTAGGTCGGTAGAGTGGGAGACAGCAGGGGGAAAAGAGGACGGAGGTTAGGGAGGGTCGTAGTCTCAGAAAAGGTTACTCAGTTGAGAAGTGTACTCCACCGGTTTCATGACCTCGAAGTCGAAATCGTAAGGTTTCTTGTGGGTCCTGACTAGAGGAAATCTTATCTGATCAACCTGGAGGAACGTCAGGTACCCTGAGAGTTCTCAGAAGAGGTTGTGGTGTCAAGTTTTCGTAGTTAAGAAGCCACGAGTCGAAAGGAGTGTCAGGTTGAGAGTGTAGGTATGTACTAATGACCTTTTTGGTATCGGAACTGATCTGCCTGGAAACTTTGGTAGTTATACAAGAACAAAGATACTCAAACCTGAATCTAAGGCGTACATTACTTGAGTAGGTTGTAAATAGAAGAGAGAGACTGAATAAAGTGAATCATATTACGGGATTTCCAAGTAAATACGACAGTGTTTACTGCTAAAGAAAAAAATACCGACATACAGATATATATACGCACACACACATATTATATAATAAGTAAGTAGGAGTTATTCTCGGATAATACTTGTAGATGTCGGTTGTTTAATCTGTTGTATCTTCTTTATCTATTTAAGGATCTTTGTCTTTTAGATGGTTCTGACTGAATACTTCTTTGTCTTTTAGACGTATTTGGTTATTGTTTATCCTATAACTAAGACATTAGTTTTTGAAGGGTTGTTTGTTTGTTTTAGGTCCTGGTCTACCAAAGTGACCGATTAAAATGGTTTGTAAATTTCTTCTTAATAAGGTTAGGAAGAGTTTGAGAAAGTTTCTTGACTTCTCCTCCCCTAAAAGGTTTTGATCTGGTCGTAATAGGACTATCGTTTCAGTCTCTTCTGTGGTGTTCCCTTCTTTTAATTTTTGATGCTTTTTGAGGGTATAGGGACTACCTATGTCTGTGTTTTTAAAAGTTATTTTATGATCGTTTGACTTAAATTGTCGTGTAATAGTTATCAGATTGTCCCTCCTCACGTGTATTTTGTAAGGTTTCTTGGTTCGATTCGATCACATAACCAATACAAAGTGGTGACCACCCAAAATCTTCTTTTCGAGTCTAACTAAGGTCTAACTGTTCTAGATCACACAAAGACACACACCCTTACCACTACCAACCCCAAAAGTGACCCATAGAGAACACATACCAGTGGGGTAGAGATCCCCAGGACTGTATAAGAGACTGTACATAGTATATGTACTATAGTAAGTCAGGATTCGTGTTGAGGGAACTCCTTTGTCCTCGAATCCTTCTGACTAATTCAACCGTTTAAAGTGTCTATTCACCATCTCTTATTTATTTTTGATCTCTCTGACTTAAATTTAAGAATAATTGATGTTATGTCATGGTGGAGGGTCTATCATCTGTCTACATATAATAATGTGTAGTAAAAATTCCCTCTCTAAGATCTCAAGTATCTGTAATTTAAGAAATGGTGTCCAGTATACTAGTCATGTGACTTTGTTCTTAGACTTGGAAGACTAAAGAGTAACTAAAAAAAAATTGAGCGTTATGGACAAAGAAGTAAGAAATACCCTTTACGGGGTAAGGAATTAGTGTATCTACGTTCTTTATAAAGTTGTATGGTGTCATCCTATTATATAAATAAGTAGTTAGTCACATAAAATGGGAATTAGGGATGATATGGTACTGTGAGGGACGAAATTGTAATCGTTAGTAAGGTAACAAAGTCATGTTTTAAATAAATCCTCCGGTCCCTTATTTTTCCAGTCTAAGAACCGAAAACAAAAGTTCAAGTGAACACTTTGTTATTATTGTTTTATTATAAATTATAACAACTAGTGGTTCCCATAAAAGGTAAAGGGAACCTTTGATCTATTTATACAGTTGCAGACCAACTTCTCCTTCTTATGTCGTCGATCTCCCCATCTTCAGGACTTTGATCTCCTAGGGTGTACCTTTCTAGTTCGCCGGTTCTTGTTTTTGAAGAGTCTCAGTCGATGGAGAATTGTTTTAGAGATAGTTATGGTGGTGTCTCGGTCTCATCGTGAACCTCAAGGTTAGAGGTACACTCTCTCGGGAGTCACTTAGTCAAGTCAAGTCAAAGAGTCAGTATAGACTGAGAAACGTTGGGGTGCCTGACGTCGTACGGTCCGGAGGGACAGGTAGTGTTTGAGGGTCTCAAATGAGTTTGAGTACAGGTAACTCACTACGGTAAGTTGATAGAGTAGGAGAACAGGGGAAGAGGAGGGTGGAAGTTAGAAAGGGTCGTAGTCACAGAAAAGTTTACCCAGTCAAGAAGCGTAGTCCACCGGTTTCATAACCTCAAAGTCGAAGTCGTAGTCAGGAAGGTTACTTATAAGTCCTGACTAATGGAACTCCTAACTAACCAACCTAGAGGAACGTCATGTTCCCTGAGAGTTTTCAGAAGAGGTTGTGGTCTCCAGTTCTCGTAGTCAAGATGTCACGAGTCGAAAGAAATGTCAGGTTGAGAGTGTGTAGGTTTGTACTGATGACCTTTTTAGTATCGAAACTGATCTGCTTGGTAACAACCGTTTCATTACAGAGACGAAAAATTGTACAACAGATCCAACCAGTATTGAAAAGAAGGTTCGCTCGTAGAAAATGAAAGTACCGACTTTAGTGTTAGACGTTTCTAAAACCTCAGGGGGTTTTACTTCAGACAGTGACAAAGATAACAAAGGGGTTGATAAACGGTACTTTACTACCCTCGTCTACGTTAAAAGAATCAAAAGACTTACAACTTAAAATTCGGTCTAAAAAGTGAGAGAAGAAAGTAGTTCTCCGAGAAATCAAAAAGTGAAAGACGGTATTCCCACCACAGTAGACGTATATACTCCAATAACTATAAAGAGGGTCTTTAGAACTAAGGTTGAATACGAAGTAGGTCGTTTCGTAAAGGGTACTACATGAGACGTATATTCAATTTATTCATCCCACTGTTATATGTCGGATAAACTTTGGTCAGACAACGAGGTACAGATCAAGATTGACAACGAAGAACTGGAGGTACGTCTAAAGAGTTCTCCGTCTAGTCCACCAGACTATAAAGGTATAAAATTTCTTAAAAGGTATGAAACAGCACTAGGTGTGTCAGTTTCAGAAACCTTATCAGTTATTTCGTCTTCATCTACAAAAAGACCTTGAGAGAACGAAAGAACTACTAGGTTGCCTACAACCGTTAAACTAGAGACCAAGGAGACGGAAAAGATTTAGGTTGAACTTGTAGACCTTCAAGTACCAAGTACATGACAACTTCAGACCGAACCTCTTGAACCCCATAATGAAACGATCACACACTCTACTTACGTTAACACACCATCAAACTCGTGACAAACCGTAACGGAAAGAAACCCCAATCATACTTTTTACTGGAAAAGGTCAGGACACCGGTGACGACTCAAAAGGTTTAAACGACCGTATAACTCACGTGGTGAAAGTGTCGTAGTAGAAAATCCTAAACTTTATCGAGTTGACCTTAAGGTAGTGGAGGTGATCGAAACAAGCGTCACTACGAAGGATTCCTGGTGAACCGAAGTATAAAGTCCTACAGACCGAGATCCACTCAATAGTGTGGTAGAACTAATAGACCCAGTGCTTCTAGAAAAACATATCAAACCACAAAATAACGGTAGAGAAGAATTATAGAAGATGAAGACAATCCAGGTATGGTAAAGACAGGAACTAACACCGGTAGAAACGTACTTTACAAGGGAACCATAGAGATTAAAAGGACTTCTCTAGAGATCAGAAAGGGTAAGACAACAACAGGCGATAAAGAAACGTAACTAGTGACTTTTCCCGAAAGAATATGGAGGAACGATAAGAAGTCTTTAGACGTAGGTTTACCATTTAGAAAGGAAATTGAGGAGACGTAAAACGAAGAGAAGAAAAGTGTCGATAAAAATTCGGGAGAAGTCTGTTGATAAAACGGAAAAACGTAAAGAAAAAGAGCCCCTACCAGAACTAGGGACGGAGGACATGTTACAGTACTTTGAGACAGGTATCAAGAAGTCCGTGAGATAGTCTAGGTTAGGCAACTTAGATAAAGAGTGAAGGTGACGTATTGGTATTCCCTAAACTAAATGTAGCATGAACTTAGCAGATCACCAAAAGGGACGAAAGAAGTTAAAGTCAGACTTAAACCGTTATCGTCGAGTTCTAGACGCGGTGTCCGTTGAGGACCAGAACAAAAACGACTCACATATCTCGAAGAGGTAGAAACCGACGTTTCTTATATTAGTTAGACTAAAGTATAATTGTTAGACCACTACAGGTACACATCTCAGAAGAGAACACAACAACCTTCTCCCACAAACGATACTGGTCACGCAAGAGAACCGTTTTAGATAATCGGAAACGGGACGAAGTAAGACATGAGGTTCCGGTTTAAAGGGACAATGAGTTCCATAACGAACTGACGGATCAAAACATAAGGTCAGGGGATATTACTTTTAATGTAGAAAACCCCCACATAAAAATCTTCCAGAACATCCAGAAGTATCTTGGTAAGTTGAAGTCGAAGAAGTCGTAATGAACAGTCCCGTGTCTGAACCTAATGACATTATGACTTACCAAAAGGAACCTTTGTCTCTAGTAAGACAGTAAAACTCTAACGTAGGTTCATGTCATAAAGTCTAAGAAAACAACTGACACTACCGATGAGGTAGAGAAGATTCCCTAAGAACAGGTGTCATCATCTATATTACCAGTAGACTCAATTTAAGTGGGTAGGTTAGGTAAAATCAAACGACTAAGGATTTTAAACCTACGAGTGAGAACGGTAGAGGACAAACTGGTGAAGGTTGTACGGAACTAAGTACTTGGATTAATTATAAGGTACAAGGATAAGTTATAACGAGAAATATCGTAACCTGAAATGAAGGTAGTGGTCAGTGTAGGTGGTGGCCCACAATAAAAACGGAACCGACACAGAGAAGTAAGGAAGACCTCGATAAAGAGGTAAGAAAAGGTCATCGTATAACCCGTGGATGGTTGGACCCCTCAAGTGGAAAGGCACAGGATATAAAAGGGAGAAGTATGGAAAGTACGCCAAAAGTTCCGTTATTACGACTTCACCAAAAGGTAAGGGAAGAGGCCACTTGGTGTAAAACAGTCTTGAGAGGTGGTACTGGGCAGGTAGAACCCACCGGGATGTGCGGTACCGAGTATCAAAGTAACTCAATCTGTTCCGACATCAGACACACTAGTCTAACGTCACCACCGACACGTGACGACCTCGAAGTTATGATCAGGAAGAGTACCAGGTTTCCTCTAAAGTAGGATTCTCGTCGGTCGCTTAGAGAACAGCTAGTGAAAAAAATTTTAAATTTAAATAAATAAAATTAACGTCCGATTAATGAAATGTGATAACATAACCAAAACGGTATGTAGTCGTACTTAGGTGGTACCTACATGTGCACAAGGGAAATTCACTGTAGGTTCAGTACCCTGAGACAGGTCCGACATAAGTTGAGTCAGGACGAGTTGGGGTAAACTTTACTACATATTACGGTTTACGGGAAAGGAGTTACATTTAGGAGTGGGTTCCGTCTTTTATACGATCCTGGGGATCTCTTCCACACTGGTATAATTTGTTTATAGGTCGATCTGGGAGTTAACTTGGATGAGGGTATATGGATTTGTGTGATCCGGTACACTCTGGTTTAGTTTGACTCGAAAAGAAGACTTTGGGTTGTCACCACTTGTGTATTGTTATGTGATCGAATCGAACGAAGAAACCTTACAAAATACATGAAGAGGGATAATCTGATAATCTAGTAATTCCCGTTCCTAATATGGAAAAGAAAAAATTTAATGAGAGGGTTATGGACATTGTAATCAAATCTTCTTTAATCCTACTTACAAACAGACTACCCGTCGAATTAGTCACTTGGGATCTTAAGTCCGTTTTTCATGACTTGTATTTCGTCCAGAGGGATAGGAGAGAGACAATGGTGTGTCATTTTCTTTACCCTTTAGATATTATGACATTGTCTTTAGGGATTCATGTACCCGTGAAACCGACTTAACGATTATGAATCCCCACTCCTAATCGAAAACCCGAGGATAAGGTTTCGTGGTCCATGAGGTTGATCTCCTTTAATAGTTACTAGGGAGATCCTTCCTAAATCGTGATAGAGGTTGTCTCCTGTTCATAGAAAAACGGACAAAGAGGAAGAGAGAACCAGAAGGAACGTCGTAAAACATCAAGTGATTAAGGATCGTACAAAAAAAGAAACAAAAATGTACTTTTTCATATAAAATTTTTACTGACAAGAGTTCTGACGATAGAGTCCCCAAAACAAAACATAAGAACAATAAATTGAAAATGTTTCGTTAACCCAAATACAAAACCAAAACATTGTTCTGAACAGTTCTTACTGTACTTAGAATGAATTTTGACGTCCTTCGATCTTCTCTAACAGACTGGCGGTTCTACGACCTCTGTAAATTACATTTGTCAGTACGGTTGATTAAAACACGTCGAAAATTTAATGTCAAAATAAGTCAAAGATTTGTGGGAAAAGTGATTTAAGGTTCAGTCCGAGGTAAGAAACAGTCACGACTGAGGTTTCGTAAAACAATCAAAGGTTTGGGTTCCTCTTTCGTTAGTATCTAGAAAGTACGAGAGTTTTCCGACGAGAGTGTTTCATGGAGTTTAAAAACTTAAAATTTCTGAGGAACTTTTAAAATTTACCTGAGTCTTTTACCAATTATCCTTTTGGTTAAGCCAACTTTCCATCGTAAAAATCTATCCTAGTTTTGTCGGATCTCGGTAGGATCGAGACAGAAGATCGAAAAAAAGTCGAGAACATGTTTTGTCTTAAATTTGACACAATTACAGAGACCGTTACAAAAGAAGGAACGTATATGGTTACAAAGTCCGTATACTTTAGACTGATTTTCTGGGTCCGTTAGGTCATGAAGGTTGTTTAGTCAAACTTCCCACGTGTAAGTGGGACGAAAAGTATCTATATAAATATAAACATTTTGTTTATCACTTATTACGTTAATGATTCTATAACTGATTTCGGCAACGTTCTATAGAATGGGTAAAACGAAGGGTTTGATTGAATGACATTTTAGAAAGGTAGTCTAATCGATTTTCAACAAACGTACTGTTACAGGTTCAATCAACGGTTATTTGAGTTTCAAAGTAAAATACGAATTTAAACTCCCGTCTCTTATGACTACTTTTCTGTACCTCATTTGTAAGTATCTTTTGGTATCTTGATTACGATATGACTTCTTTGTCCGACCGGTAACAGTCTGGAACATAGAGTTCAAGGGTAAGACTATCAACGATCTAAGATAGTCGATAAAAATTAAGAAGTCTAAACTTTCTAAAGGAACAGTGACAATAAAAAGATTATCAAACCAAGTCCGTGGGTTCGTAGAAAGTATGAGAGGGACTTCCCACGAGACCTCTCGAGACTTCGGTTAATGTAGTAATACAGGAGTCGTCACAAAGTCATATTTGAGGTCAAATATTCACTCCGGTGTCTCAGTGGTTTTCCAGTTTACTGTTTAAGTCAGAAGTACCTCACAGAGTCGGTTCGAATTGTAAATAGGATCTTCCGGTGTAATAGTGTGAACTCTCGAAACGAGTTCGGGTCTTGAGGTTTTGATTTGTTTTTAATAGACATCAAATGTTTTCTAAAGTGTCTTAAGTGATGACCATGATTACCTTTGAACGTTTCTGAAGTCTATAAACAAAACGATTCGTTTGTGGTTAAATATATACCTACGTTCAAATAATCGTATCATTAAAAAAGTATTAATAGGGTCTTACTTCATAATATGTTTCCACTGAGTTGGTGTTATAAAACGGAAAATTAAAAAGACTATTATAAAAAATAGATTACTTTTCGAAATGGAGGAATTCGTCAATTTTAACATAATTGTATTAAGTCAAAATGTAATTACTAAGTTCTAGTAACAATACTCTGAGGAGTCACTAAGACACTCTTTTTTTTTTCACCCGATTTAAAAAATCAATTAGTCACAAATAACACTTTAATAAATTACTTATAAATCTTCTTTATACTTAAGGTCAAACAATGACTTTTCAATCTTAAGTTTTACAGAAGATTTAGTGGTTCACTTTTTAAATACATCTGATTTTTACTTTTTATGGTTCTTTCGTATTTTTGAGTCAATTTTTGTTCAAAAAAATAATAAACGAATGTTTTTTTTTCAGAAAAAAAAAAGACATGTATGTTAAATGTTTTATTTACGTTTGTTGATTTGATGATATAATTTAGTTTTTGGGATCCTGACCCAGTTTTCGTTTTAGGTTTATATTCAACAACGTGGAATTTAGTCTCATTTACAAAGTTAAATTTACAAGTCTTTTATGAATTGTTATCCGTTACGATCTTGTTTTTAATGTATAATAAAATAAATTTTTATTGAAAAACTGATGAGAGGTGTGGGACGGATAACGTCGGTGGTTCGGCAAGAGACATGGATACTCGAAAAAAAAAAAAAAAAAGACATTTTCACTCTAGTATACGATAAACAAAAAGAGACTGAATAAAGTTAATCGTTTACCCAAACTCCAGGTATATGTAACAGTGTTTGCCATTTTAATTTATATTGAACAATTTAAATTTGTTAGTGTTGTATAACGTGGAATTTCCCTATTTTTCTTTATATATATAGGATATTTAATAATAATTACTGTACTTGTAGTTTTCACCTGTTTTCATTTTTGTCTAAAGTGTTTTCTTAATTGTCGAAAACGGCAATTTATAAAATTTTCTACCAGTCGGAGTAATCATTAAGTCAAGTCAAGTCAACGAGTCGGTACAGGCTGGGAAACACTGGAGTGTCTGACGTTGTATAGTCCGGAGGGATAGATAGTGGTTGAGGACCTCAAGTGAGTTTGAGTGTAGGTAACTCAGCCACTACAGTAGGTTGGTAGAGTAGGAGACAGTAGGGGAAGAGGTGGACGGGGTGGTCCCAGAAAAGTTTACTCAGTCGAGAAGCGTAGTCCACCGGTTTCATTACCTCAAAGTCGAAATTGTAGACAGGAAGGTTACTTATAAGTCCTGACTAAAGGAAATCCTACCTGACCAACCTAGAGGAACGTCAGGTTCCCTGAGAGTTCTCAGAAGAGGTTATAGTGTAAAGTTTTCGTAGTTAAGACGCTACTTGTAACTCCATGTGTACTGAGAAAGTTAAGACCAAAGGAGCCACACATACGGGTCGTCACCCTAACGACCCTTGTACACATATGGACCCCACCTAAGTACAACTACATACCGTTTTGGTTATGTTATAACATTTCATTAATTGGAGGTTAATTTTATATATTTAAATATAAAAAATTTTTCACCTTTTTTTTTCGTAGTTAAGAAGCCACGAGTCGAAAGAGTGTCAGGTTGAGAGTGTAGGTATGTACTGATGACCTTTTGGGTATCGGAATTGATCTGCCTGAAAACAACCGTTTCAGTACAGAGACGAAAACTTATACGACAGATCCAACCAGTATTGAAAGGAAGGTTCCTCATTCACAGAATTAAAGTACCGACCACAATGGTAGACGTCACTAAGACCTCGGGGTTTTAATTTCAGACGGTGACAAAGGTGACAATGAGGTAGATAAACGGTACTTCACTAAATTGACCTACAGTACTAGAATCAAAAGACTTACAACTCGAAATTCGGTTGAAAAAGTGACAGGAGAAAGTGAAAGTAGTTCTCTGAGAAATCAAGAAGAATTGAAAGACGGTATTTCCACCACAGTAGACGTATAGACTCCAATAACTATCAAGACGCCCGTTAGAACCAAGGTCGAACACGAAGAAGGTCGGGTCGTAAAGAGTACTACATGAGACGTATATTCAATTTATTCTCCCGAAGGGACCACCGAGTCTCCAATTTCACAGACGGACGTTACGTCCTCTGGACCCAAACTAGGGACCCAGTCCTTCTATGGGACCTCTTCCTTTACCGTTGGGTGAGGTAATAAGAACGGACCTCTTAGGGTACCTGTCTCCTCGGACCACCTGATGTCAGGTGCCCCAGTATTTCTCAGCCTGTATTGACTCGCTGAAGTGAAAGTGAAAGTTCGTCCCACTGTTACATGTCGGAACTACATGAGGAAAAGAATAAACCTTGGTCAGACAACAAGGTACAGGTCAAGATTGACAACGAAGGACTAGACGTATGTCCAAAGAGTTCTCCGTCCAGTTTACCAGACCATAAGGGTAGAGAAAGTCTTAAAAGGTCAAATAACACTAGGTGTGTCAGTTTCCGAAACCTAATCCGTTATTCCGTTTTTATCTACTAAAAGACCTTGGGAGAACGAAAAAACTACTAGGTTACCTACAACCGTTAAACTAGAGACCAAAAGACGGAAAAGATTTTGGTCGAACTTGTAGACCTTCAAGTGCCAAGTGTATAACGACTACGGACCGAACCTCTTAAAACTTATAATGAAATGATCGTACACTCTACTCACGTTAACACGTCATCAAACTCGTAAGAAACCGTAACGGAAAGAAACCCTAACCTTACTTTTGACTGGAAGAGGTCAGGACGTCGATGACGACTCAATCATTAATTCTCTAATGTTCAGTCCTTACGATACGTTACACCAAAAATGTAATAGAATTATCTGTTCTTAGTTCTTTATAACGTAAGGTTCACTACCTGACTCATCTCTGTTTTATTTAATAAATCCAAACACCAGTATGTCGATGAAACCTTATTGGTCTAGTGGATTTTTAATTCATAGGTTTTGAGTTTTGGTTCGAATAACAAAATCGATATGTGGGTTCTCTTTGAGAAGGTTTACATGTACTCCTTGAGACAGATATTCACCGACTCTGTTTTCGAAAGATTATTGTTTACGGACCTCTCTTACTTCATTGGTGACCTGACCTCTTACCAAATTATGTGACAGACGGTAGATCAGAAGGTTTTCTTATATTATTGTCGTCAGTTTGACTTAATTGGTTATTTTTACCCCTAGTAGAATACTTATCTTATAACTTAATTTTCTCATTTGTTATTTTATAAAATTTCTTTATTATGGGTGATCCTTTAGGTAATAGATCTTTTCTTTACCTTATTACTCGTGTAGTCCGTTCGTCAATTGAACTTACCTCTCTCCATCTCTCATCCTATCACGTCTCGGTGTATGAGACTGTAGTCCATAACAGTCACAAGGTCAAAGTTGCAACCCACTATTAATATGACTATAAATAATCATTTTAAAAAAATGTACTGTTATTTATTGACATTTAAAGGGAATCGAAACCACTTCCCTTACGGGGGACCTCACGGGGGTGACCAATTCAAAATCGTCCACCCACTCGTCTAGAATTACATTCGGGTACGATATTAGGGTTAGAGGGATTTGGAAAGTTTCAAAAGAGGGGTCACATGGTACCTTCAAGACTGTAAAATTGAAGTAGATCACATTCGGTATAAACGATGTCCGAAGTCAGTTGGTTTTTTCATTGGACAAATCCCGGTGAGAGTAAAGGAGTTTGATTGTATAATTTGAGAGAGACGACAAATCAGGGACTACTTTTTAAACCAGACAGGTTGAACTATCACAAAAGTGGGATTACAGGATAGAATCCTAGTTGAAGACATAAACAAAAGGTCAAATGTAATTATGACAACGGTAAATCAGTGATCTAACGCAGACTGAGAAACGTTGTGGTACTTGACATTGAATGATCCACGTAGACAGGAACCCTAAAGGGTTCGTTCTTATGACCTCACTCAACGGTAAAGGAAAAGGTCGAATACAATTATATGTATCGACTTACAAAAGGTAGTTTAACAAGATACCGTAGTTTATAAACCAGTAGGTTTTGGGACGGAAGATACCCATAAACTAATATCCACAGACGTTCATTATTAAATTTATTGAAAATACTGACGTACGGTTCTTGTTAATCACAAGGGATTTGTTTAGATTAGTTACGGAAATTTAAGTTAATGAGGACTCTTGACGTTTATTATGTCTTGATTAATTCTCTCCAGTACATACCTACACTCCACCTGACACTTCTTCCGACTCGTGGCTTCTTAACTACGAAAACTTGACACCACAACCTCTTCTGAAAACTCTCAGGGAGCCCGACGTTCCTCTAGGTTGGTCAGGTAAGACTTCCTCTAGTTGGGACCCTAAAGAAACCTTCCTTTCTACGATTTCGACTTTGAGGTCATAAAACCGGTGGAGTACGCTTCTCAACTGAGTGACCTTTTCTGAGACTACGACCTCCCTAACCCCCATCCTCCTCTTCCCCGGCTGGCTCCTACTCTACCGACCTACCGTAGTGTCTGAGCTACTTGCGCTCAGACTCACTTGAGGTCCTCAACCACTACCTGTCCCTCCGGACCACACGACACTAAGTACCCCAACGTTTCTCAGCCTGTACTGACTCACCGACTTGACTTGACTTAATTCTCTTAGGTACAAATTGAAAGAAAAGAAGTCCTTGATGAACGTAAGTCATACGTATTTAGTAACGAGAAGGTTTTCTTTTCCTTATACTACCTTATTTTGAATATGGTACAACTCCCGATTTGTGGTCAGAGACAAAGACCTGTCAATTCGTAGTCGTTATAGTAATCGATCCAGTCAAAAGCACCTTTCTTCAGGTCTGATATTACAGATATGTATTGGAAGTAGCACCACGAGTCCCGGTTAGACATGTTACTGGATGGTTCGTCTGACTCCTGTCTCTGATCGACTATAGGACTCTTATACAATAAAACAAATGGGTCAAGAATTCTCGGAGGACNTCCTCTTCCCCGGCTGGCTCCTACTCTACCGACCTACCGTAGTGGCTGAGCTACTTGCGCTCAGACTCACTTGAGGTCCTCAACCACTACCTGTCCCTCCGGACCACACGACACTAAATACCCCAACGTTTCTCAGTCTGTACTGACTCGCCGACTTGACTTGACTTAATTCTCTTAGGTACAAATTGAAAGAAAAGAAGTCCTTAATGAACGTAAGTCATACGTATTTAGTAACGAGAAGGTTTTCTTTTCCTTATACTACCTTATTTTGAATATGGTACAACTCCCGATTTGTGGTCAGAGACAAAGACCTGTCAATTCGTAGTCGTTATAGTAATCGATCCAGTCAAAAGCACCTTTCTTCAGGTCTGATATTACAGATATGTATTGGAAGTAGCACCACGAGTCCCGGTTAGACATGTTACTGGATGGTTCGTCTGACTCCTGTCTCTGACCGACTATAGGACTCTTATACAATAAAACAAATGGGTCAAGAATTCTCGGAGGACCTTTTATATACGAGGAACCACTCGTATCTGTACCATGTAATTTATAGAAGTGTGACAAAAGAGTACGGTTCCCCAGGTGGATGTATTAAGAAGGAGTGCGAAATAACGGTGGTAAAAAGTTAGACCAGAAAACTTCAGAAACTGAAGGGTCAAGATTGGATGATCGTTGATAGGTACATATTCGTGTTACACATTCATACAGAGTAAACTCCGTTTCATTTACAGTCATATAACGAACTTCAAGACGGGTGAAACCCTTAAGGCGCAGTAATGATAAGTAGTGTCGGTTTTGAGTCACTCCGACTTTAAGACGTTGGTAGGTGAACAGTCCGACCACGGTCTTTTAGTACGTTTTGTAGACATTCAGTCCAAGTTCCACAAACGAGAAGTCAATCAACCGGGGTTCTTTAGTGGAATTCTTATATCCACTCCCAGTCCCCTTCCCTCTGTTACATCTTCTTTAACAGTTTCCTTAGAGATAATACACGAGTACGTTAAATTAACGCAAAAAAGCTTGAAGACATTGGAGCAAGGAACATATGGCAAAGTTAAAGCACTAAAAGAGACTCATGGATTCGACTTCACTAAGTACATTGTGACAAGGACTATTCATCGAGTTTAAGGTATCAGTGAACCATAAGTGACTAATTCATTCATAAGTAAGGGATGCTACCGGGTGATCGTTTGGTCTTCGACAAAGAGGTGTTTTCCATCTATTATTATAGAAGTGTTCTCCGGTACCTAAATGAGATTCTAGGTCTACAGACACGACGAGAAGACGATGTCTCCGAACATTCTTTAAGGTTTATCGTAGACACAAATATCTGTAAAGTACTTGATCAAGGATTCAGAGTTCATCTTTCCATCAACCTCAACGTCGACATGAACGACGTCTTTAAAAAGAAAGAGTCAAAGATGAGTTTACCCCGTCAGTAAACATAATTAATGTGTACCGAGTGTAATCGTGTGTTTTTATTTTTGATGACAAAAGTTTTAGTCTTTCAAAGGATTTGATAACACGAAGAAAGTATCACCATGCACACGTTCATGTAACGGAAAAAAAAAGAGTGGTTTTCCTTATAGTTCTATGTGACGTCTGATGACTTTGGAGTTTTGAAATGACTACATCATCCAAATGCCTAAATAGACCCCACATAGAACTGAGTGAATACAGACTGATTCCGTAAATTTCATAAACTTCGAGGGTTAGTTAGGGCCAGGTTTCTAAGAGTACAGTTTTTATGTCACTTGTTACACTATAAGGGTACAGTTCTCCTAGTTCTATAAACACTCGATCCTGGTATAATGTAGTCTCTCGTCATGTTAATTGTATTGAGACTCCGTTCTGAAACCTCAACAGGAAAAGTACATTTTCATACGAAGAATTCTGGAAATATTTAACCATGTCTCTCGTTTCACTAAATGTCCAGTTGTCGAGGTATGATCTAAGGTCCTTCGTCCCAACTGACTGAAGTCCCTTCTATGATGTAGACCTTGTCGTCGATTTTAGTCTTAGTTATGAAATAATTCTATAATTATTAGATTCTAGGTAAGGGGAGACATATTTGTTTCATCGTTCAATTTTTCATACACTTAGGAAGTTCAGAAACCACCATGAAGGTTAAGGAGGTCCCTATACCGTAGTAAATAGATGTATACCTGTAGTGGTCTACCAGTTGTGGCTTTAGTCTAACTAATATAAGAAACGTCGGTTTCTACCTCTTCGAGATATGTCTGTCTTTTTTGTTCTGGCCCTCGACTGACACCGAGTCTAGTACTTGAGGAATAACGTTTTAAGTCTGAATTTAACTTCTTTCATCCCTTTTGGTGATCTGGTAAGTCCATACTGGATTTAGTTTAGGGAATACTAATATGTCACCTTCACTCTTTATCTGAAATCCCTGATCTAGACTATCTATCTCACGGACTACTTGATACCTTACTCCAAGCACTGTGACATGTTCTCTGTCCCTAGTTCTGGTAGGGGTACCTTTTCTTTACGTTTTTTCGTTTTACCGACAGACCCCTCCGGAATGTTTATCGACACTTTTCTTCTCTCCACTTTGTGTTTCCTCTTTTCCTTTCTATATTCGTAGACTTACGTCTCAAGGTTTCTTGTCGTTCTTCTCTATTCTTTCGGAAGAAGTCGTTAGTTACGTTTCTTTATCTCCGTTTGTTGTCTTACCCTTTCTGATCTCTAGAGAAGTTCTTTTAATCTCTATAGTTCCCTTGTAAAGTACTTTTCTACCCGAGTTATTTCCTCTCTTTACCATACCTGAATTGTCTTCATCTTCTATAATTCTTCTCCACCGTTCTTATGTGTCTTGATATGTTTTTTCTAGAAGTACTGGTTCTATTTGTACTAGTAAGTGGATCTCGGTCTATGGGATCTTACACTTCAGTTCACCCGGAATCCTTCGTAGTGATGCTTGTTTCGATCCCCTTCACTACCTTAAGGTCAACTCGACAAAGTTTATGACTTTCTACTACGACACTTTCACGATGTGATTTATACTATCGTTCAAACCTTTTGAGTCGTCACCGGTGTCCTGACCTTTTCCAGTCAAAAGTAAGGTTAGGGTTTCTTTCCGTTACGGTTTCTTACGAGTTTGATGGCGTGTTAACGTGAGTAGAATGTACGATCATTTCATTACGAGTTTTAAAAGGTTCGGTCCGAAGTCGTTATACACTTGGCACATGAAGGTCTGAAAGTTCGATCAAAATCTTTTCCGTCTCCTTGGTTTCTAGTTTAACGGTTGTAGGCGACCTAGTACCTTTTTCGTTCTCTCAAGGTATTTTTGTAGACAAAGACGAAATAACGGATTTGGTTTCGGAAACTGACACACCTAGTGTTATTTGACACCTTTTAAGAAGTTCTCTACCCTTATGGTCTGGTAGACTGGACGGAGAACTCTTTGGATACACTTCCAGTCGTTCGTTGCCAATCTTGACCTGTACCTTGTTGTCTGGCCAAGGTTTAACTATTTCCTCATACTGTTGTGACATGTAACAGTGGGACGAATAAATTGAGTATACGTCTCATGTAGTCCTCTTTCCGACCCGACCTTCTTCGTGTTCGACCTTAGTTCTAACGGTCCTCTTTATAGTCATTGGAGTCTATGTGTCTACTGTGGTGGGAATACCGTCTTTCACTTCTCCTTGATTTCTCGGAGAACTCCTTTCACTTTCTCCTCTCACTTTTTCAACCGAATTTCGAGTTGTAAGTCTTTTGTTTCTAGTACCGTAGACCAGGGTAGTGAAGTGCCCTTTATCTACCCCTTTGTCACAGTCTGAAATAAAAACCCCGAGGTTTTAGTGACGTCTACCACTAACATCGGTACTTTAATTTTCTGTAAATGAGGAACCTTCCTTGCAATACTGGTTGGATCTATCGTATAAATTTCGTCTCTGTAATGAAAGGGTTGTTTCCAGGTAGATCAGTTCCGATACCAAAAAGGTCATCAGTACATACCTACACTCTAAGCCTCACACTTCTTTCGACTCACGGTTTCTTAACTACAAAAACTTGACACCACTTCTGAGAACTCTCAGGGAACCTCACGTTCCTCTAGGTTGGTCAGGTAAGATTTCCTCTAGTCAGGACCCACAAGAAACCTTCCTTACTATGACTTCGACTTTGAGGTTATGAAACCGGTGGAGTACACTTCTCAACTGAGTAACCTTTTCTGAGACTACGACCCTCTCTAACCCCCGTCCTCCTCTTCCCCTGTTGTCTCCTACTCTACCGACCTACCGTAGTGGCTGAGCTACCTACACTCAGACTCACTTGAGGCTTTCAACCACTACCTGTCCCTCCGGACCGCACGACACTAAGTACCCCAGCGTTTCTCAGCCTGTACTGACTCGCTGACTTGACTTGACTACGAAGTGAGTAAACCAGTCACCCCCTTCATAATTCCTGAAGGTTTACAGATGGAGGATAATGTCGTCAGTCATCCTTAAAAAAATTAAGAGTTTAGACAGAAAAGATTGGTTTTAAATCCTTGACTCTTTCATTGGTATTTAATGATACTTGAATGACCCGGTTAACACTAGGTTTGAAATTGGTTACGTGATAAATAGTGGATTGTAGGTAATCTGAGATTAAATTAGTTCTTTAATGTTGTACGCAAACCCAAGAGTCATTAATAACAATCCTTTACGGATCAGGTTATTAAAGGCTGAGGTTCAGGATCGATAAGAGAAGTTGTCACGAATGAGAGAGATAGTCAAAGAAACCCCCTTCCGTACCTCAATGTTATATATGTTGTATCCGACCATCGTTGTAAAGTTCTAGTGAGGAGTTCTTTGAGATTGGAAGGGGGATTCGTTCCCCAAGATGTATAGCTGGTTATAAACCTGAATTAATTCAGAACTTTTACCTTCTCTCCGGTATCGATAAGTAATATTTCTACCGAGTTCATCCTGGTAAGATGTCAAGACGTCAAAATGTACAATATATTTCATTCTAAAAGAACTGACGGGTTGATGAAGTAAGAATCCCTATGGTACCATAAACTCTGAATTGTTGATTCCTTGTGAAATAGAAACAATGGGAAGAACCTTTAGACCAAGACAGTGGACTGGAAACAATGAGATCTCTGGGGAGAATGGGTTACTTTATTGTATTAAGGATTTTATTGTCTTATTATTAAGAACGGTCATCCCATCTTGAGTATCTATCCGGCATGTACTTAATCCCTCTTGTAGACAGATTACTGATAGTCTTCGTAAACTGTAACGACCACTAGGGAAAGAGTATACTATGGTATAAGTAAATGGAAGGACCTGTGATGGGAGGAACCAAAAAGGAGTATAGGAGAAGAAGCAAAGTAAACGACATAAGAGGAAAAGAAAATCTGAAGAATGATAACTTTACGAGTCCCTATTCGAGAACTTAGAGAAGTCAGAGTACCTAAGTTTATAGTAGGATTACAACTAATAATTAGGGAGTTAAAGTTGGGTGATGAGGTGGATTTGAGTCCAAGTGTACAACTTCACGACTGAACTGTAGAGACGGACTACAGTTTGTCCTTAGAGTCTAAATTGTTCAAACTTCAGTCAAGAATTAAGAGTGGAGGTTGGGATTGATTTGATTTCCTCCGAGGAGTAGGTCAAACATAGTTCAAAAATTTACCATAATAATAAGTAAGTCAACAAATTCAGTTGTTGACTTTTACTTTTTATTTTTCTCTGTAAGAGTGATTAGAGAGAGCTAATCTGATGACAAAGGTAAGAAGGGAAAGAGGGGAGTGACGACATAAAATAAGTCTCAATCTCTAAAAAATATATATATATACTTAGTCTATAGAGAATTGACAAATTATAAAGAGTTATGTTAAGGTAGCTAAGACCAGTAAAATTAAATGAGAGTCTTTAATCTTGTAATAAACTATATGTCCTCTGGAACCATCCGTCTTATTACAGGGAAGTTTCTACAGGTGTAGTTTAGAGGTCTTGAACATTTTTACAGTGAATGTACTGTTTCTTCTGAAACGTGTATATTAACTTACTAATTGTAAAGACCTAATAGAGACACCCGCGTTATATTAGTGTTTTCATCCTTCCACTTTTAGTCCTTTCTTTTATTCTGTTTTCTTTGTCCTCAGTCCCAGTTTCTCTCCAAGCTTCAGCGATTGTAACAACCGAATTTTTGTCTCAACGACGACGATTCAATGAAGTCAGCACAGACTGAGATGCGCTAGGTGGTCCGAGGGGCAGGGACCCTAAGAGGTCCGTTCTTGTGACCTCACCCAACGGTAAAGGAAGAGGTTACGTACTTTCACTTTTCACTTTCACTTCAGTGAGTCAGTACAGGCTGAGAAGCACTGGGGTACCTGAGATCGACGGATGGTCCGAGGAGACAGATATCCTAAAAGGTCCGTTCTCATGACCTCACCCCACGGTAACGGAAGAGACTGTTTTTATTTTTATCTCATTCCCCGGTATTTGTATTGTTTACGTCCACCCGAGAACGTAGACCTTGCATATCCTTTGACTTAAAGGGAATCTAGAAGACCCTCCTTACGTCCGGACGACTGTGGGAACTAGAATCGGATTACTGTGGTACAATTTGTGACTCGAGGTCTTGATAACTCCTATTTACACACAATAAAATTCAACATTTCAAATACTATTAAACAATAGAATCGTCAATCTTTAATTATGTCTCAACGGATTATTTGTAACGTTTTACTAAATTGATTTAAAATCATCTTGGTTTCGCGACCTGAACTCAAGTATTTGGATCCAAGATGAAGATGGAGACGGTATAATGGATATATTAGGACCTTTTGGTATCGTAAGGATATTTGACCTTTATTAGAGAATGGAAAAGTTTAGAGTTTTGAATAATTATTAATCAAAGGACAACGACGATATTATTTAATTATACTAGAACTTTCACTTTTACTTCAGTGAGTCAGCACAGGCTGAGAAACGTTGGGGTACCTGATATTGGGTGGTCCGAAGCGGTATTTACCCT
This sequence comes from Capra ibex, assembly GCA_006410555.1. Lineage (NCBI taxonomy): Eukaryota > Metazoa > Chordata > Mammalia > Artiodactyla > Bovidae > Capra > Capra ibex. The sequence goes on along the minus strand of SJYO01046538.1, from coordinate 42,924,388 downwards.
AAGAGGTCCGTTCTTATGACCTCACCCAACAGTAGAGGAAGAGGTCCCCTAGAAGGGTTGGGTCCCTAGTTTGAGTCGAGATGGTGTAACGTCCGTTTAAGAAATAACAGACTCAGTGGTCCCTTAGGGTTATACTATTATTGTGTTTAATAAAAAGAATGTACAGATCTCCAACAGTGGGACGAACAAATTTAAGATACGTTTCATGTAGTACGTTTTACGACCAGACCTACTTAGTGTTCGACCTTAGTTTTAACGACCCTCTTTATCGTTATTGGAGTCTATACCTCTACTGTGGTGGGAATACCGTCTTTCGTTTCTCCTTGATTTAACGGAGAACTACTTTTCCTTTCTCCTCTCACTTTTTCAACCGAATTTTGAGTTGTAAGTCTTTTGATTCTAGTACCGTAGACCGGGGTAGTGAAGTACCGTTTATCTGCCCCTTTGTTACCTTTGTCACTGTCAGAAATAAAAGAACCCGAGGTTTTAGTGACGTCTACCACTGACGTCGGTATTTTAATTTTCTGTGAACGAGGAACCTTGTTTTCGATACTGGTTAGATCTGTCGTATAATTTTTCGTCTCTGTAACGAAACGACTGTTTCCAGGTAGATCAGTTTCGATACCAAAAAGGTCATCAGTACATAACTTCACTCTCAATCTGGTATTTCTTTCGACTTGTGACTTCTTATCTACGAAAATTTGACACCACGACCTCTTCTGAGAACTGTCAGGGAACCTGTCGTTTCTCTAGTTTGATCAGTTAAAACTTATAAGTAACCTTCCTGACTACGACTTCGGGGTTATAAAACCCTAAGTAACCTTTTCTGGGACTAAGACCCTTTTTAACTTCCGTCCTCCTCTTCCCCTGTTGTCTCCTATTCTACCAACCTACCTTAGTGACTGAACTACCTGTTCTCAGACTCGTTCAAGGTCCTCAACCACTACCTGTGCCTTCGGACCACACTACACCCAGAGTTTCCACCTGTACTGACTCACTGACTTGACTTGACTCTCCAATCTATAAGTTTTGAGAAGAATGACTTGATTTTAGTTACACGATAGCTAGGACACCATAAAAGACCGCTGAGCTCCCCTCTTACTAGGGAAATTAAAAAGTCTAAAATCTTCGGTGGACTTAAGGAATAGAGTCTCCGGGAAGGAGGTAGAAGTTTGAGTCGTCATATCGTAGAAGATTAGAGAGAGACGAACGAAGGTACAGAAAAAGAATTAAGAATAAGAAGAACGGAGACTATTTTAGAGAACACTAATGTAACGAATCAGTTCACGAATCAACGAGTCAGTACAGGTTAAGGAACACTAGAGTACCTGACATCGGGTGGTCCGAGGAGACAGGTACCTCAAAAGGTCCGTTCTTATGACCTCACCCAACGGTAGAGGAAGAGGTCCCCTAGAATGGTTAGATCCCTAGTTTGGACTCAAAGAACAAGAGGACGTAACATCCGCCTAAGAAATAGTTGACTCGATAACCCCTTCGTAACACGAGTGGGTTTATTAGGGGCTCTCAAAAGGGTAGAGTTCTAGAAATTTACTTAATATATACGTTTCAGGTGAACCGGTACATTTTATTGTATAGGTGTTCAAACCCTCTACTTCCATACCTCTGTAATAAGACAGAATCGTGTGTTTCAGTTTATTTTATCAGATAACTGTTTGCGGTACCTCAGTGATTTCATACTTCGTTTATATCCGGTTTTATAATGAAAAAAACCGACACGGTGTGTTGAGTGTCCTAAAATCAAGACGTTTGTCACTAGTTTTGGTTCAGGAACCGTCACTCTCACATCTCAGGGTGGTCCCTTAAAGGAGGTTAAACCAAATTTATAATTACTCTATGAAAACTTTCATGTTCAAAATTTCGATATGTGTATAAATACAAATAGAAATGTCGTATTTTTACTAGGAAAATTTGACTAGTCTACGACAGTAAAGTACTTAACTCGGAAGGGAAATTAGTGGGTGCAAATAGTGTATATGTTTCCCTTCAATACACGAAGAGACTTATTTTATTAACGGAATAATTTTTAGTTTTCGATTTTCGATTTTTAACATAGTATTTGGGCTCTCGGTTATAGTGGATATCAATAATGACTTCCTGTGACGATCAAAATAAGGAACGGTTTGTCTAAAGTCACTTTTCTCATTTGACATGTACATCATAGACATAACATTTCAACGGAAAAATGTATAAAAGGTCACCGTGGAGTAGGATCATACTATCAAATTAAGATAAAGTAAAGGATGTATACATGTCCATGTGTCCTTATTCTGAACACTCTAGTTTGAAAGACTTTACATCATTTGACGGTTTAAAGTAAACAGAAACACTTTTTTCGTTCACTAGGAGTACACATCCAAAAGTAGTCGTGAAGTGACCGACTTCTATCTCAAAAAAGTATACGTTAATATACCAAAGATACAACCTTTTTATAGTTTCCGGTTACAACCGACTTAAAAACTCAGAGGAAAGAGAAGCGGTTTTGAGTACTTGTCAAAATCCAGTCCCTCCTCTTACTATTAATTTGTAAAGATATCGTAGTAATGGGTTCGTACACCTTTAAAAGATCCAAGTCAACTCACCTTCTTATGGAAAATAACTAGGTTCTCGTGGTTCGGTCTACGTTAATGTGTAAGACTTACAAAAGGTTACCCATTGAGAAGACCACGATCAACCCTACTAATGACTTATTCCATTTCTCAACAGGAGAATAAGTCATCCTCTTCGGTTCTTCAAAGAATGAGTGGTTATTTTGAAATGTTTCCGAAGTTTTTAGCAAGTTAGTAGTTCCTAATAAAGGTTTTATATATAAATCAGAAGTTATTTGAAAACGAAAATAGATTCGTACACAAAAAATTACGAGGTCCTTTCTACTGGGGTGGTAAGGGTTTTATTTAGAGATCTCTTCTTTGACTTTCGAACCTGTCTTCGATGTGAAAGATGGAGTTTTAATTTTAGGGACGTTTCTTAGAGTAATTTACTTCCTTTTTTTTTTCATGTACCATATATTAAATAGAAAGATTTAATGACTGGGAAACAGTCCCTTCCAATTTTTCACAACTGTAATAAAAGAAAGTACAGATCCCTACAAACGTCATTTGTTTTTAATTTTTACAGAGAATGTTTTCAATAAATTGGTCTGTTCCATTTTTATGGTTTTTTGTAAACTTTTCTGACTCAACCTTACTGGTGGTATGTTCTCTTTAGAAATGTATTCATATATTCTTGTCTAGCTGATTTAAAGTAAAGAAAAAACAAATTAAAGTAAATTTTTCTAACCCTATTTATTCTGATCGTAAAATTAAACGTGTCCTTCTCTTCCTACTTTACTAGAACTTCTGTACTTTTACTTAGTAAACCAGGATTTGTGAAAAAGAAGGAGAGAAGGAGAGAGAAAGGGAAGGGTAGAGGGGAGGAGAGAAGGAAGGAAGGAAGGGTCCTCTATTTTATAATCCTTTATATATATATATATATATATTATTGATCAAGAAAAAACTACTTTACTTATAGAGGTCCTAAATTTTCTACTTTTACTTAAAGTCGATGAGAACTTTTATTCTGAAACGACTTCTGACAAATATTTTAGTAACAACTATTTCGAGACTAAACCTACTTATGGTTGAGTGAACATCGTTGTAGAAGGTTTAATAAAACGGTTTATAAAATCCATTTACTCTACAAAGACGATAGATACGATGGATGGTCAATCTCCTTATATTAGTAGTTCAACTCATTAGAAATGTGATTACAACCCTTGAGATCTACAAAAGTGTTTCTACGAAGACCCGTATCTTTACCTTCGTGAGAATTAAAAGGTTCAGTGTAATTCGTTCACCGATTTAAAACCAAAAATATACTTAATTCGAAGGTGTATCATAAAATAGACTTTTATACTAATAGATTTTTGTAAACCTTCTTATGAGTCATTTTGACAATAAAATCTGTTGTCTTAGTCTTTTAAGTTTCTCTAATATGAACGTTTTTAAACCTTAAACAAGGATCAATGTATTTTTAAATCTATAAAAATCCTCAAACTTTTAATATTCTATGAAGACTAATAAAAGAATTACTTCTTTTATATAAAGTTTAAAAAGAAGTGGAGAACCCGATAATCGGTGACTCCTTTCCTTGGTACCCCTAAGAGTGGAAATGATTAGTAAAATACTAGTAAATATTTATTTACGGTGTAGATCCAAGCTATGTCCTATGTCCTACGAACCCCGACCACGTGACCCTACTGGGTCTCTCTACTATACCCCTCCCACGATCCTTCCTCCCAAGTCCTAATCCTTGAGTACATGTGGACACCGCTTTAGTACAGTTACATACCGTTTTGGTTATGTCATAACATTTCATTTTTTTATTTTATTTTATTTTGTTTGTTTGTTTTTTCTATTTGGTAGGTCTTCTCTTACGGAATTTTTCCGGTTTTTACTTGAGTTCGTCATCAAAACAGAAATAAAAGGAAGGAAATAATAGATTCCGTATCTAGACACAATTATTAGTCTATCATCAAGTTGTAGTGTCGGTTCTCGATGTCTTTCTCGTCTCCCCTTATCAAGACTTCGTTCCATGTCTTAGGAAACCTTTAGTAACCCAGACCGAAAGTTTAAAACTGTAAACGTAAAGATGTAACTGTTGATTACTGTGTCTGACACTGTTATACAACTATGTGTGATTTTTATTAAAATTCACTAGTACGATCATTAACTTCGTTTATTGAACGATAAACTTAATAATCCTATAATGTTTGTATAAAAAATTTTTAAATTTATGAACGTCATAAGGAAATTAAAAAGTAGGACCCGTTCTTTCGTGTACTTTACTTAACGGAAATCCATCACTTTAAGGGTCGGGTAGTATCAAGACGTTACCAAGGGTTGGGTAAACGTTTTTTAGAGGGTTGTAGTTTGTGGAAATGTACAGATATGAGTTCCGTCCTCAAACGTGGAGTACCGTTGGAAGGGACTACCTTTACAAGATCAAACTTGAGTTTACAACTGAAGGGACTTTACCCAGTAAACAATTGTTCAGGATCCCACACCGATTGGGAGAGATTTCGGGTCAACCGTTCCGTATTAAGTCTTTATATAGAAAAAAAGTTTCTTAAAAAGAAACGGGAATGGGTACTTCTACATTGTTGTATTCGTACAAACGTTTTTATAAAAGAGATAAAAAGAGACTTACAAATCTAAAATACGTACATATGTGTGAGGACAATAAAGTCTTTGAAGGTAAAGTATTTTCGACCATGACTTCAAAAAAGACATAGTATATGAAAATGAAAAGGAGAGAAGATAAATCTAATATACGTTGTATATATAAATATCCCTGTGATTCTAAATGGATGAATAGGAGGCATTTAACATCCTCGTCATACTTTTTTTAATTTTTATTTTAATTGTTTCTTTTTTCATTTAATGGAGACTAAGGTCGTGTTGTAGAGGTAAAAAATTTTGAAAAGATATGGAAAGGGTAAACGTGTAAACTATAAATATAACAATATCAGTATCGTCCTTACGTTGTGATATGAGTCGAAACCAAAAAATATTAATGAACGTAAAGGGTATAGTGGATATTAATAACGAAATTAAAGATGTATAAAATATTTTTCCATACGTATTAATTTCTCTCTGTCTCTGGGAGAGGAAAAATTAAAATTAAATAGTATTTAAGAGTTTACATTTTGAAGGACTTGGTTACTATACAAAAAATAAGAACTATCACTTTAACTTTATATTCAATTAATATGGTTTAGGGTGACTTTAGTTGTTTGACTCTCTATGACTAAGTGGTAATGTAGAGTATAATCATAATAATAAATTTATATGTAATATATAGTCATGTTATATATAATATATAGTCTGAGAAATGACAGAAACGATGATCCCTTCGGGGTTATTAAGTCATGTTATGAAGTGTCCACAAGAATAAACGATAAAGTATTAAAAAGTTTCTTCTAAAAGGAAGAAAAAATTCACTAACTAATTTGACTTTCTAATTGTTGGTAGACTAAATAAAAGTAAAAAGGAATTCAAATTTATAAACTTAGTATAAATAGATGATATAATTTCAATAAGACGTAGTTTAATTGAAAGTCTTTACGGTGTAAGTAAAAATAGATGACAAAATTACTGTAAATGTTTGTAGTTGGTCTTTTTGAAACAAAATTTTATGGACACTTCATCCTTGTTCGGTGTCGTACATGAACACCGTTACAGAAGATGGAAACTCTTTGTGTCTGTTGACATTCAATGGAGTCTATTTGGTTCAAATGATATTCATATATTCGTTTAATTCTTAGTGTCATTTAGAAGTGACTCGAGCGTGTTAATCAAAAGTACCTTACCATTGTAGGAGACAGTCACGTTTTGTCGAGATTAAGGGTTTATCGTTGAGGTCATCACTAGAGAGTCTTTACGAGTAGAACTATTTAATTGTAGTATACTGAGCCCAAGACGAACTGAATAGATGTTCGATAAAAGAGTATAACGACTACTATTGACATATAAAAGGATATGTAACGAAGGATCGACGAAAATGAGTTCCAAAGGTGATCGATTAACGGGAATAAATAATACGAAGGTTTTTGTAGAAATAACACTATATTAAGTGTACGGTGTTTTAAGTGGGTGAATTTCATATTTTAAATTACCCAAATTATGTAATCCTCACCCATGTTTTTCTTTGAAACGTGGGTAATCGTAAAGGAACATATATATTCGTCTTCATCCTAACGTCTTAGTATACCATAAGACGAAAAGTAAAACACTTCTTGAAGGTATGATAAACGGTATTACCCATATGTCCTACTGTAAGGGTTGTTGTGACACGTCTCCAAGGGAAACGGGTACAGGAACTCTTGTGACTGATAGAAAACAGAAAAACTATTACGGTAAGATTGTACACAATAAGGGAGCACCACCAAGACTAAACGTAAAGACACTACTAAACACTACAATTTGTAAAAAGTATATGGACAACCAGTGAAAATATTGAAGATAGGTCCAAAAAACTAGTGAAATTTTAACTTAATAAACAAAAGAACGACATCTTAACGAAAAGAGTATATACAATCTATGTCTGTGACCACCGTTAGTAAAACTCCTTGAGTAAGTCGGTGTACCTGTGACCACGACCGTTCACAATCAGACCTGAGGAAGGAGATCAGACAATCACGGACCCCACATGGACGGGTGGTTGACCAGTCCTGGTCAGGATTTTGTGGTTTCCGGCTCTCCTCTCAACGGACCCCTATGTCGGGGTGAAGGTATGTCAACTGTAGACGGGGTCCAAGGGGAGTCGGTCGACGAGATCCTTTACCGGGGTGGGTGGTCATCCGGTTGTGGTAAGGATCCTGGGGGTTCGGTGTGTCAACCGGCACAGTCGTGGACCGGAGTGGATGGTCGTCGACGGTGGTGTCCGTTCCGGACCTTCGGTTGACCGGACCGTTGGTCGGGGTGATTGGTCGTATAAGTGTCACCAGTCGGGATAGTGTTCTCTTCCAGGGTGTATCCCCATGGGTGATATATTATATCGAAGTTACTAGTTCCACCCCCACACGTCGACCCGGAGTTCCCTACAGAGGATATGTCTCAGTGAAGAGGTTCTAGTCCTTTGTATTAGTTGGACGGATTATGTATCGTTATTTATGTCTCTTAATCCGTTTTATTCCGTTATTCCTTTATATGAGGTTTATTTCGTTGTCCTCTTTTAGGATCTTCTTGATTTGTTTCACCTCTGTCGTTTGATGGATTATTTTTCAAGTTTCATTGTTGTCAGTTTCTTTTTATAATGTAATACCATTTCCCTACTTTGGTCTTCTATATTGTTAAACATTATATATACATGGGTTGTATCTTCGTGGATTTATGTATTTAGTTTATAATCGTGTTTCCCTCTTTAACTGTTATTGTGTCATTAACATCTCCTGAAATTGTAGGTTGAATATAGTTATCCTTTTAGTAGGTCTTTATTTTATTTCTTTATGACCTGAATTTGATGTGTAATCTAGTCTGTTTGAATTGTCTATGCAATCTTGTAAGGTAGAGTTGCGTCACCTTATAAGTAAGAAAATTTCCCGTGTACCTTATAGGAGGTTCTATTTTGTGTACGATCTGGTGTTTTGTTCAGAGTCATTCACTATTCGGTATTACCTTTTCTTATACTTTTTTTATTACACACACACTGAGTTTATTAACACAGTGAAGCGATATATCGTCTCTAACCGTGTTATAATATTTAGTCGATATTAAAGTATTTTAAATTATGTTTTATTATTTGTTATTCTGACTTTAGTATAGTTCTTAGAGAAGACTGGTATTGAGACATTCTGATCTTTAGTTAATATTCCTTTTTTTTTATGTGTTTGTACATTTTCGAGGATATACGGAGATTTGGTGGTTACCCAGGGATTTATTTAGTTTCCCCTTTATTTTAGTATGGACCTCTGTTTCCTTTTACTCTTCTTTTACTAAGTTTTAAATACCCTATGTGGTTTCGTCAAGGTTTTCCCTTCGAAGACCACTATATTTGGATGAAATCCTTTGTTCTTTTAGAGTTATTGGTTAGTTTAGAATATGGATGTCCTTGATCGTTTTCGTCTTGTTTCGTGTTTATCTTCTTTTCTTTAATATTCCTGACCTCGTCTTTATTTATTTCTGATTTTCTTGTTCTTCTAGTTATTTTGATTCTTGACTAAGATACTTTTTTATTTGTTTTACTATTCGGAAATCGGTCTGAGTAGTTCCTTTTGTCTCTTTATTTTAAACCCTTTTATCCGGGTTTATTTTAGTCCTTATTTTTAACTCTTCAATGATGGTTGTGGTGTCTTTATATTTTCTATTCTTAAGTGATACTTGTAATACTGTTATTTAACCTGTTAAATCTTCTTTATCTATTTAAGTACCTTTACGTCAAAGGGTTTTGACTTAGACCTTCTTTGTGTTTTATACTTCTTTGATTAATGGACATTACTTTAACTTAGGTACTAAATTTTTTTTTTTTGGGAGGTTTTTTGTTGTCTTTACCCTGATCTGTTGATTTAAGGTGTTTTGCAAATTCCTTTTACAGACAAGAAGAGATAAATTTTGTGAACTCCACTTCTTTACGAAGGTTTTAGTGAAATCCTCCAGTCTTAGTGGGACTATGGTTTTGGTATGATTCTGTGGTAATTATTTCTTTTCATGTCCGGTGACAGTGACTACTTATATCCATATTTTTATTAATTGATTCATAATCGTTTTTCTTGAGTCGTTATGAAATTTTCTTAGTAGATGGTAATAGATCACACTAAATAGGGTCCCCACATCCTATCAAATTGTAGGTATTTAGTCAGTTATACTATATATTGCAATTGGTTATCTTCTTATTTTAGTATGAGAGTAGAGTTGTCTATGACCTTTTCGAGTACTTTTTAAGTTTTAGGTGAATTCTATTTTTGGGAGTTATTTCACCCATATCTTCCTGATAGTAAATTGTATTATTTCCGGTATATAGTGTCTGATATCGGACCACTCCCTGTCCCTCCGAACCACACGACGTCAGGTACCCCACTGTTTCTCAGGTTGTACTGACCCACTGACTTGTTGCTATTGTTATCGGCTGTATTATGAGTCACCACTTTCCGACTTTCGTCAAGGAGACTCTAGGTGAGAGTGGTAAAAATAAGTTAGGTAGTGAAACTAAGTTGTGTTATGACCTTCAGGATCGGTGTCGTTAGTCAGTTCTTTTCGTTTGTTTATTTATTTTCATTAGGTTTAACCCTCCTTTTTTTAAGTTGACATTGATACACGTCTAATGTATGATGATATGTAAATTTTGAGATTTCTGAGGTAGTTATTTTGGTAATCTTACTCATTTAAGTTATTTTAACGTACTATGTTCTAATTATATGTGTGTAGACAACAGAAAGACATGTGATTATTATATTTGGTAGACTTTCTCTTTAGTTCTCCTGTTAGAGTAAATGTGATCGAAGAAAATTTTCTCGTGATTAAGGTAAATCCTTCGAAGGTAGGAGTACTGTATTAGTGAAGGGTTTGGGGTGGAGGTTTATGGTGGTGTAAACCCTAAGTCAAAATTACACCCTTAAACTTCCGTCCCCGTGTTTGAAAGTCGGATGTTGTTTACCTATGTATTTTTATACCATGCATTCATGTTACCTGATAAGGACTCGGAATTTCCCTTTCTTTAAGACTGTTTGTGATGTTATACTTAGAACTTCTATAATACGATCTACTTTGACCTCGGCTAATATGTCTCACTTCATTCGGTCTTTCTTTTTGTGGTTATGTCATATGATTGTGTATATATGCCTTAAATCTTTCTACCGTTACTGCTGGGATATACGTTCCGTCGTTTTTTCTGTGTCTACACATATTACCTGAAAATCTGAGTCTCCCTCTCCCTCTCCCACCCTACTAAACCCTCTTACCGTAACTTTGTACATATGATAGTACATTCTTAACTTAGCGGTCAGATACAGGTTACGTCCTATGTCGTACGAACCCCGACCACGTGCCACTACTGGGTCTCTCTACAATACCCCTCCCTCCACCCTCCCCCCAAATACAAACCCTTGCGTACATGTGGGCACCACCTAAGTACAGTTACATACGTTTTGGTTATGTCATAACATTTCATTTTATTTGGTTTTTATTTTTAAATTTTTTTTTTTTTGAATTTTTTTTTTTCCTGTCTATGGTACTAAGATGAACTTACTCCATGGATTTAACCAATTTCATTATGTCTGTCTTTCTTACCAACCGTCCCCGATTCCCTTCCCTTAATACTTTTCTTCTTTTTTTCAAGACCTCAACCTACCAACACGTGTGGTGGTATGTATAGTTACACTTACATAAATTAAGATGACCCGTTGTGTAAACTTTCATCGAGTCTATACGTCTACTGTGGTGGGAATACCGTCTTTCACTTCTCCTTGCTTTCTCGGAGAACTACTTCTACTTTCTCCTCTCACTTTTTCGACCGAATTTTGTTGTTAATTTTTTACTTCTAATGTCGTATGTCAGGGTAGTGAAGTACCCTTTATCTACCCCTTTGTTACCTTTATCACTGTTTTAAATAAAAGAATCCGAGGTTTTAGTGACTCCTACTACTGACGTCGGTACTTTAATTTTCTACGGACGAGGGACCTTCCTTTCAATACTGGTTGGATCTGTCGTATAATTTTTTCGTCTTTACAATGAAACGGTTGTTTCCAGGTAGATCAGTTTCGTGATCAAAGAGGTCATCAGTACATACCTAAACTCTCAACCTGATATTTCTTTCGATTCGTGGTTTCTTAACTACGAAAACTTGACACCACAACCTCTTCTAAGAAGTCTCAGGGAACCTGACGTTCCTCTAGGTTGGTCAGGTAGGATTTCTTTTAGTCAGGACCTCCCGTCAGGATTCTACTACCTCCATAACCTGCCCCTCTGGTGAAAGAGGGGTTGTTTAAGTAGTTTTCTTGTAAACTTACGACTCATTTAAAGTGTTTTGTTGAAGACTTATGGTCGTTATCTGTAGTCCGTGGGTCTTTTCGTCGGGTAACAGAGGCTTTCCTCCATCCTTTTTTATATTTTCTATTTTTCTCTCCGTTTTCTCCATCCGTACCTGTAGGCAGGGCCCTTCCCTCAGAATTTTTTCTTTCTCCAAAGGTTTGTGGTCCTTTGTGAGAGTGACCGCTCAGACGTCGTTCGGAACCTTGGAGTCTCCCGTTGACCCTTCTTTTTATTTATTAATTAATTTTGGGTGTCTAATACACGGGTTACCATTGAGGGTCGTCTCTTCGCCGCGTCTGAGGACGTAGGCGGTGATTGTTCGTCCCCGACCCGTACCTCCGCGCCCGACGTAACGAATCCCATTCCTGGTCCGGACTTACGGGGCTTCCGTTAGACTCCCTTGATTGAACTCTATCGTTTGGTCTGACACCCTATTGATGGTGCTCTTTTCGGGATTGGATTCTGTGGTGGTTTGGCCGTGTGTCTTGTTTCCTGACTGACACCTGACAGGGTAGGAGGCGGCCTCTGTCCGTCCTCTCCCGTCGGTCTCGGCCTTCTCCCGTTAGCGTCGGGGTCTCTCTGTAATAGATGGTTTGACGTTCGTCCGAAGTAACGATTGGTTCTGAAGAACCCTAAGACCTACCAGCTGTAGGTGGACTCTCCACGCGGCCAACATGTGGGTCTTTTGGTTCGCCGTCCCTGCCCCCTCCGCTATTCAGCGTCACTGACGTGAGCGGTTTGTGGACCAGTGGACTCGTCGAGCTTGGACCCTTCCCGTGTTTTGAGTCCGGGTTGACTCAAACACGGAGACTCCTGATGGGCTCACGGACTTGGACTCGCCGAATCTGGACCCTCCACGTACGTCGGGTCCCGACCGGAGTCTGTCAAGGACCGTCTCGTTGGATCTCGGATTCGTCATATCTGTCGCTTTTGTGTGTACGGTACTCACTCCCGTTTGGGTCACACCGGCTCTGTGACGCTCGTGAGGGGTGTCTGTGGTCACTATAGACAGACGTCGTAAGGAGGGAGGGGTGTCGTGCTGACTTGTGGAGTTTTTCACAGGTGGTGACAGGGGAACACAGTCCCGTCTTTAATCTGTGACTTCTCTGGTCGTTTGTCTTCGATTTTGTCTCCCTTGGTGGAAACTTCACCGTCACGTTGTCTGATTTTGGGACATCAATCGTGACTGATGGATCCTTCCCCGGATTTCTAGAACTCTTCATATTCGGCCTAGTTCCTTGATAGACTTGCACTTCATATCTACCTCTTCAGAACTCCGGTGACATTCTTATTCTGACTTTTGGTCACGGTCCTCCGAATTCAGGTTTAGGACTCTTGTGGTCTCTTGAGGACTGAGGTCCCTTGTAATTAGTTGTCCGCGAGTAGTTTGCGGAGGTATGGATGTGACTTTGGTTCGTGGTGGGTACCCGGTTGTTCAAGGTCTCGTTCTGTATGGTGCGTTTAAGAGGTCGTTGTATCCTTGTATCGGGACTCGAAGTTCTATGTCCGACGGGTTTCAGTGAGGTTTGGGTGACTGTAGAGTATTGAGTAATGACCTGTGAAGTAACATGAGGTCTCTCTTTTTAGGTCGAGGTGGGTGGTCTTGTAGTTGTGTTCGAAGGGATTGGTCCTTTGGAACTGTTCGGTGGACATGTTGGGGTGGGTGTCGTTCCTTTGAGGTGTTATTTCTCTTGAGGTGTTTGACGGTCTTATGTCTTTCCGGTGGGGTTTACGGAGTTATATTTGTTCTACTTCTCTGTCTCCTTATGGGTTGTCCATTTCGTTGTCGTATTTACGGGTGGTTTAACTTGTTTTCTCCTTCTTTATCTCTTAGATGGACTATTTCTTAAGGCTTATTACTATCACTTTTACTAGGTTTTAGAACGTTTGTTTTACCTCAATGTCTATTTATCGGACCTTTGTTCCTAACTCTTCTACGTTCTTTCCAAATTTTTCTTGGATTTTCTTTAATTTTTTTCTCAATTATATATTAATTATTACGTCATTTACTCTATTTTTTGTGAGATCTCCTATGGTTGTCATCTTATTACCTCCCTCTTCTATCCTAATCACTCCATCTTCTATCTTACCATCTTTATTTACTTAGTCCCTCATTTTTTCTTTTTGCTTAATTTGCTTTACTCCTGTTAGAGTCTCTGGAGACCCTGTTACAATTTGTGGGTCTGTAATCTTAGTATCCTCAGGGTCCTCTTCTTCTGTTTTTCTTTTGGTACTCTTTTATGAACTCCTCTATTATCAACTTTTGAAGGGATTTTACCCCTTCCTTTATTAGTGGGTTCAGGTTCTTTGGGTCTCTCAGGGTTTGTCCTATTTGAGTTCCATTTTGTGGGGTTCTGTGTATAATTAGTTTAATTGTTTTTAGTTTGTGTTTCTTGTTTATGAATTTCGTCGTTCCCTTTTTGTTGATTATTGTGTGTTCCCCTACGGGTATTCCTATTGTCGACTAGAAAGTTATCTTTGAGAGGTCCGTTCCTCCCTTATCGTCCTGTATGATTTCACTACTTTCTGTTATTGGATGTCGGGTCTAATGACATGGGTCGTTCCTAGAGTAAGTTTATACTTCCTCTTTAGTTTTCGAAATGTCTATTCGTTTTCGATTCTCATAAGTCGTGGTGGTTTGGTCGAGAGGTTGTTTACGATTTCCTATAAGAGATCTGTCCTTTATGTCTTTCCCACATATTTGAATTTGGGTTTTGTTATTTCATTTACCGTTATCCTAGTATGAATAGTTATTAATGGAATTTACATTTACCCGACTTACGGGGTTGGTTTTCTGTTTCTGACCGAACTTACCTATGTTTTTGTTCTGGGGATTTATACAACAGATGTTCTCTGGGTGGAGTTTTGTTCCCTGTGTATGTCTGACTTTCACTTCCCGACCTTTTTCTATATGGTACGTTTATCTCTGGTTTTCTTTCACCCTCATCGTCCTTATCGTTATGAGTATAGTCTATTTTATCTGAAATTTTGTTTCCGACACTTTTCTCTGTTTCTTCCTGTGGAGTATTACTAGTTTCCTAGTTAGGTTCTTCTTCTATATTACTAATATTTATACATACGTGGGTTGTATCCTCGTGGTGTTATACATTCTGTTCACGATTGTTCATACTTTCCCCTTTAATTATTATTGTGTTATTATCATCCTCTGAAATTATGGGGTGAGTGTGGATACCTGTCTAGTTGGTTTGTCTTTTAATTGTTCCTTTGTGTTTGAAATTTACTATGTTATCTGGTCAATCTGGATTAAATATGGATATCCTGTANGTGTATGTCTGACTTTCACTTCCCGACCTTTTTCTATATGGTACGTTTATCTCTGGTTTTCTTTCACCCTCATCGTCCTTATCGTTATGAGTATAGTCTATTTTATCTGAAATTTTGTTTCCGACACTTTTCTCTGTTTCTTCCTGTGATGTATTACTAGTTTCCTAGTTAGGTTCTTCTTCTATATTACTAATATTTATACATACGTGGGTTGTATCCTCGTAGTGTTATACATTCTGTTCACGATTGTTCATACTTTCCCCTTTAATTATTATTGTGTTATTATCACCCTCTGAAATTATGGGGTGAGTGTGGATACCTGTCTAGTTGGTTTGTCTTTTAATTGTTCCTTTGTGTTTGAAATTTACTATGTTATCTGGTCAATCTGGATTAAATATGGATATCCTGTAAAGTGGTGTTTTGTTACTTAAAGTGAAAAAAGAGTTCGCGTGTGTCTTGGAAGAGGTCCTATCTAGTGTAGGACCCGGTATTTAGATCGGAACCATTTAAGTTTTTTTTGACTTTAGTAAGGTTCGTAGAAAAGACTGGTGTTACCTCATTCTAATCTAGAGTTAATGTCCTCTTTTTGATAATTTTAAGGTTGTATACCTCCGACTTGTTGTGCGACGACTTATTGGTTGTGTAGTGTCTTCTTTAGTTTTTACTTTAGTTTTATACGTCGTATCTTTGTTTACTTTTGTTTTTGTGTTGTCGGGTTTTGGACACCCTGTGACATTTTCGTCACGATTCCCCTTCTTAGTATCGTTATGTCCGTATGGAGTTCTTTGTTCCTTTTCCAGTTTATTTATTGGATTGAGATGTGGATTTCGTTGATCTTTTCTTTCTTTACTTCTTGGGGTCCCAATCGTCTTCCTTTATTTTTAATCCCGTCTTTATTTACGTTTTCTTTGTTTTCTCTGGTATCGTTTTTAGTTGTTTCGGTTTTCGACCAAGAAACTCTCCTATTTATTTTAACTGTTTGGTAATCGGTCTGAGTAGTTCTTTGTTTCCCTCTTTTTAGTTTAGTTATTTTAATCTTTACTTTTACCTCTCTAGTGTTGTCTGTTGTGTCTTTATGTTTCCTAACATTCTCTGATAATAGTCGTTAATATACGGTTATTTTACCTGTTACACCTGCTTTTCCTGTTTAAGAATCTTTTCATGTTGAAAGGTTTTGACTTGGTCCTTCTTTATCTTTTAGAATTGTCTGGACAGTGTTCGTGCCTATAACTTTGACATTAGTCTTTAGAAGGTCGTTTGTTTTCGGGTCCCGGTCTGTCGAAGTGTCGACTTAAGATGGTTTTTAAATCTTCTCGATTATGGATAGGATGAGTTTGAGAAGGTCTTTTAACGTCTCCTTCCATTTGAAGATTTGAGTAAGATACTCCTGTGGTAGTGGGATTATGGTTTTGGGCTGTTTCTACGGTGTTTTTGTCTTTTGATTTCCGGTTATAGTGACTACTTGTATCTACGTTTTTAGGAATTGTTTTAAGATCGTTAGTCTTAGGTTGTTGTGTAATTTTTCTAGTATGTGGTACTGGTTCACCCGAAATAGGGTCCCTACGTTCCTAAGAAGTTATAGGCGTTTAGTTAGTTACATTAAGTGGTGTAATTGTTTAACTTTTTATTTTTGGTATACTAATAGAGTTATCTACGTCTCTTCCGGAAACTGTTTTAAGTTGTAGGTAAATACTATTTTTGAGAGGTCTTTCGTCCTTATCTTCCTTGTATGGAGTTGTATTATTTTCGATATATACTGTTTGGGTGTCGTTTGTAATAGGAGTTACCACTTTTTAACTTTCGTGAAGGGGATTTCAGTCCTTGTTCTGCTCCCACGGGTGAGAGTGGTGATGATAAGTTGTATCAAAACCTTCAAAACCGGTGTTCTCAGTCTCGTATTTTTCTTTATTTTCCTTAGGTTTAACCTTTTCTTCATTTTGAGAATGACAAACGTCTACTGTACTAGGAGATACATCTTTTGGGATTTCTGAGGTGATCTTTTAATGATCTCGATTAGTTACTTATATCATTTCAACGTCCTATATTTCAGTTGTGTGTAACGTAAGAATATGTGATTATTACTCTTTTATCTTTAATTCCTATGTTACGGTAAGTGGTAACGTTACTTTTCTTATTTTATGAATCCTTATATAGATGGATTTCGTCGTATTCTGGATATGTATCTTTTGATGTTTTGTGACCACTTTCTTTAGTTTCTCCACAGACTATCTACCTCTTTATATGGTACAAGTACCTAGTCTTCTTAGTTATATAACTTTTATTCATATGAAGGGTTTCGTTAGATATCTAAGTTACGTTAGGGATAGTTCGATGGTTACCATAAAAAGTGACTCGATCTTGTTTATTAAAGTATTAAACATACCTTTATGTTTTTTTGAGTTTATCGGTTTCGTTAGAACTCTTTCTTCTTACCTTCACCTCCTTAGTTGGACGGACTGAAGTCCGAGATGATGTTTCGGTGTTAGCAGTTCTGTCATACCACGACCGTGTTTCTGTCTTTATATCTAGTTACCTTGTTTTGTCTTTCGGGTCTCTATTTAGGTGCGTGGATACCTGTGGAATAGAAACTGTTTCCTTCGTTCTTATATGTTACCTCTTTTCTGTTAGAGAAATTGTTCACCACGACCCTTTTGACCAGTTGGTGAACATTTTCTTACTTTGATCTTGTGAAAGATTGTGGTATATGTTTTTATTTGAGTTTTACCTAATTTCTGGATTTATATTCTGGTCTTTGATATTTTGCCGATCTCCTCTTGTATCCGTTTTGTGAGAGACTGTATTTAGTGTCGTCCTAGGAGATACTGGGTGGAGGTTCTTATAACCTTTATTTTCGTTTTTATTTGTTTACCTTGGATTAATTTTAATTTTCGAAGACGTGTTGTTTCCTTTGATATTCGTTCCACTTTTCTGTTGGAAGTCTTACCCTCTTTTATTATCGTTTACTTCGTTGACTGTTTCTTAATTAGAGTTTTTATATGTTCGTTGAGGACGTCGAGTTAAGGTCTTTTTATTTACTGGGTTAGTTTTTTACCCGGTTTCTTGATTTGTCTATAAAGAGGTTTCTTCTGTATGTCTACCGATTGTTTGTGTACTTTGCTACGAGTTGTAGTGAGTAACAGTCTCTTTATGTTTAGTTTTGGTGTTACTCCATGGTAATGTGCGGTCAGTCTTACCGACACTAGGTTTTCGGATATTCGTTATTTACGACCTCTCCCACACCTCTTTTCCCTTGGGAGAATGTGACAACCACCCTTACGTTTGATCATATCGGTGATACCTCTTGTCACACCTCCAAAGAATTTTTTGACCTTTATCTTGACGGTATACTGGGTCGTTAGGGTGACGACCATGTGTGACTCCTTTGGTCTTAACTTTCTCTGTGTACATGGGGTCACAAGTAACGTCGTGACAAATGTTATCGGTCCTGTACCTTTTTGGATCTACAGGTAACCGTCTACTTACCTATTCTTTCGTCACCATGTATATGTGTTACCTAATAATGAGTCGGTAATTTTTCTTATGTAAACTTAGTCAAGATTACTCCACCTACTTTGACCTCGGATGATATGTCTCACTTCATTCGGTCTTTCTTTTTGTGGTTATGTCATATGATTGCGTATATATACCTTAAATCTTTCTACCATTACTATTGGGACATACACTCTATCGTTTTCTCTGTGTTTACCTATCTTGTCAGAAAACCTGAGACACCCTTTCCCACTCCCACCCTACTAAACCCTCTTACCGTAACTTTGTACATATTATAGTATATACTTTGCTTAGTGGTCAGGTCCAAGCTACGTACTATGTCCCATGAACCCCGACCACGGACCCTACCGGGTCTCCTTACCATACCCCTCCCTCCACCCTCCCCCCAAGTCCTACCCCTTGTGTACATGTGGGTACCGTCTAAGTACAGTTACATACCGTTTTGGTTATGTTATAACATTTCATTAATCGGAGGTTAATTATATTTATTTAAATATAATTTTTTTTTTCTTTTAGTCAGGATTTATAAGTAACCTTCCACTTCAAGGTTATGAAACTGGTGGACCACGTTTCTTGACTGAGAAACCGTTTCTGGGACTACGACCCTTTCTGACTTCCGTCCTCCTCTTCCCCTACTATCTCCTACTCTACCAACTACCGTAGTGGTTGAACTACCTGTACTCAAACTCGTTCGAGACCCTCAACCACTACCTGTCCCTTCGGACCGTACAACGTGTGGTACCCCAGTGTTTCTCGACATATGTTGTTTTATTATTTGGCTTACGAATAAAATGAGATTGAAATTTTTAATGTTTATTTAGACCTTTTTCAGGATATTACAGAAACACATAATAATTAAAATATTGAATTGTAAATTTTTAACCACAGTCTAACATTCGTCGAACAGGTTCTGGTGAGTTATTATGAACTGACTATCCATAATAGATTGAGGTTCCAATCTAAAAAAATTTTATTCATTTATGTATGTCTGTCTATCTAGAACGATTGTGTACTACTTTTTGACAAAAGAATAAAAAGGGACGTGTATTGATTTTTATGACATTAAGAGTCAAGTTTTTACAATATTTAATAACTGTCAAAATATATACCTCATGGGAGTTTGGTTTTAAGAATATTAATAACTAAAGAGAGTATATTAAAAATAGGTATATAAATTTGGGTATACAAATTTAGTAATCGTTTATAGAAGGTAAGATCGAGTTGTAAAAGGTGTTGAAAGTTAGTGAGGGTAAGGGTAATAAAGATCTCATCATATTTTGTGTTAACATAAAGTGGATCTGATATTGTCATCGGAGGATTAAAATATAGGGGGATACTAGGAAGTGTCTGTCACACCGGATTTTACATACTTTCTATACTAAGGACTCGAGTCTCTATCCGTCAGAAGGAAACATTTCCCAGTCTGTCATTTATAAAATATGACACGCTCGCCATACCAGAAACAGTGTTTTATGGGATGAAAACCCGCACATCGTGTTTTTGTCGGTGTCTATTATATATTTACATTTGTAAACGCACACCGACGTAAAGTTATTTTGAAATAATGTTTTCATCCTGTGACGGTTTAAACCAAGTGAGAACGGGATTGAATTCTATGGTTTGTGAAAGGTATTACGAATCCTGTTTTATGTTCCAGACATTGGACTGGATTTTCCAAAATGTACTAGACCGGTGACAGATAGAGAGGTTTGAGAAGATGGTAAAATAGGGTCAAGTATTAAGCCCGAGTATAAAGAGGAAAGGAGATGTTAATAAACTTGTACTTTCAATTAACAGTTGTATTTTGAATTTTGTAGTTGAGAAAAAAAGACGGACCTTACAAGGGGGTCTAAAAACGTGTCGACGTTGAAGAATGTTAAGTGTTGAGAAAGTTTATGGTGGAAAATTTCTTTCCAGAAGGGTCTGGTGGGTTGGGTTTCAAGAAGTCGAGATAGTGATAGATTTACTAGGACGAAATAAAAGACATATTTCATGTAAAAAGACTTCACTAAGACAAAAGTAACAAGTCCCATATATAAGTAAGGATGGGTTAAAGGGGCTTTGTCTGATATTAGGAGTCCTTATATCCGAGATACGAAATGATTGATATAAGAGGTGTAAATGTTACCAAGGACCGTGTATCGTTCACGAGTGATTTAACAACTATGTTTTTGACTTTCTCCATAAGTACTCTCTACAAGTGTATACAGATGACAGATATCAACTTACATCTTAGGTAATTATTATAGAGTGTCGATTTAGGGGTTTCTAGTAGAGGGACTATTATTAGTGTTCTTTTAAAAGTAAACATAAATTTGTAGTTTTCATTGATATATTATGTTGTATTTATATTTTAATTTAAAATTACTAAATTAAAATTTAAAATTACTAAATTAAAATTTAAAATTACTAAATTTACATTTAAGTTTAAAATTTAATAAATTCATTAAAAACATATATTTGTGTTTTAATTTAAAATTATTAGTAAGTCGATTATTTTTAGAAAGTCACCAAGGATTTATAAAATGGAATTTTTACAACATGAAAATATTTAAATATTTATTCTTTTGTGACTTTTTACAATATTTTTTGTGTTTATACAATATGGGTGACTAGGATAAAATGAAGAATCTCCAGTCACTTATACAATAATTGTATATAAAATATCTACTTATATAGGAAAATGTATAGTGTATCGATAGGAAAGAAATATGCGTGTAAGTACAAGTAAAACTTCATCATTGTAAAGGTGACTTTTCCTTGAGTATATTGTGTGTGTACTCTGAAGGTAAGTGTCTAAACTTAATATTAATAATTTTATTGATGAATTTATAATAGACAGACGAGTATTTAAGACTGAAGTCTTTTTTGTTTACTAAAAGTTAGGAAAAATCAAGAGACAAAAACGGTTATCCACCGTTACTTGTAAGGAGGGATATAGTATTAACCTCTGGTTACTTTCGTTTTAGAGTATTGTCACATCCCAAAATTCTTTCCTATCAATGTTCTTTCCTTATGTTAGATCTTCCATTGGATAAAATTAACAGATTGTTGAGGTTGACAAATTTGAAAAGAAATATGCAATCCGATTTTAGTAGTTTGCTATAAGGATATAATTTAGGTCCAGGTAGAACACTCCGGTACATCTTATTAAGAGATTAATAAAATATACCTTCATGACCCGAAGGGACCTCTTCCACTACCGTGGGGTGAGGTCATGAGAACGGACCTTTTAGGGTGCCTACCTCCTCGGACCACCCGACGTCAGGTACCACAGCGATTCTCAGCCCGTGCTGACTCGCTGAAGTGAAAGTGAAAAGTGAAAGTACGTAACCTCTTCCTTTACCGTTGGGTGAGGTCACAAGAACGGACCTCTTAGGTCCCTGCCTCCTCGGACCATCCGACGGGAGATACCCCAGCGTGTCTCAGCCTGTGCTGACTTCGCTGAATCATCGTCGTCGTCGTCGTCGTCGTGACTCGAAGGGACCCCCGAGTCCCCATTTCTTAGACGAACGGTATGTCCTCTGTGTCCTCTATTGTCTAAGTTAGAGACCCAACCCTTNCCCAGCGTGTCTCAGCCTGTGCTGACTTCGCTGAATCATCGTCGTCGTCGTCGTCGTCGTGACTCGAAGGGACCCCCGAGTCCCCATTTCTTAGACGAACGGTATGTCCTCTGTGTCCTCTATTGTCTAAGTTAGAGACCCAACCCTTTTTGGGGTCTTCCTCCTTTACTGTCGGGTGAGGTTATAAGAACGGACCTTTTAAGGTACCTGTCTCCTCGGTTCGTCCGATATCAGGTGTCCCAGAGTTTCTCAACCTGTACTGAATTGTTGACTCGTACGTGTGCGTACGTGTGTACTTCTATGACGTTTTCAGAATAAAAAGTGTACGACGTAGTGTATAAAATAGTAGGTAATGAGTACTCTGGGCCGAAGTCTACAGGACACGATAAATTGGAAGAAACTGTACAAGGTACAGGAACAATTTTATATCTTAGGTTTGACTTATTGTTACATGTTATAGTCGTTACGTTTCTAGTTACTCTGTTAATAAGCGGTAAGAATATCTATGATATAAGGATAATTAGGGGGAGTTTGGAAAGAAAAGAAAACAGTCTATACAGTGTGACACTGAAAAAGATCCGAGTACAAAAATTTTTTCTCGGAGGTCAGAATAAATGTGGAATATAAAACTTCGGTTCAAGTTCAAACAAGTAATGGGGTTAACATAAAATAGAATCGTAGAATTACAAAATAGAATCGGACATCTATAGTGAAACTTATGACTCAGTTTGAAAAAAACATAAACTAGTAGAGAGGGTCTAAATAATAGGTGTTATATTCCAAGAGAAAAAAAGAAAAGTAGGTTCAATTGATTAATTTTTAAAAGTTCTCAAGAATTGATTTAATTTTTAAAGACATAAAGGTCTTAGAGGTGGTCCTTAAAGCAAGGAACTACAAAAATGTCGATCTTCAACACTAGATGTTGTTTTCTGCGGGTATGTGAACCTTCATATCCTTACTATATTTAACCTTCAAGTAATTAGTCTGCAAAGTTAAGACTGACTACGTAGTGGCTTTATATTACATGAGTTCGTGATAAAATCTAAAAGTAGTACCTGTGAGACACAATATACATTAAGAATGATGTATCGTGTCTACATTAGTTTTTGATAAAACAGTAGACGTATAGGAATTTAGTATTAAAACTGGGCAGAGGAGTCTGTTCTGGTAACCATAGACGTAGTCGCAGTGGCGATTTTAGAGTTGATTTTGAACCACCTTTAAGAAAATTTATAGGGAAAATTATAGTGAAGTTGTTGGACACTTCTCAGTTGTAAACAGTGGAAGTTAGAAATAAAAAGTAGATAGTGAAAGAAGATAGAAGAAGAATAAATGTCGAACTTGGTACTTCCCCTATGGAGTCTCGTTTTATTTGACATGAGTCTGAAACACGGAACACAAATGTTTTCGTAGTAACAGATTAATGTCGACATAACCAGGTGTTCGGTGTCGAGTCTTAATAAGTCATACTCCGTCATTGCCTCCGAAACTACATCTCGGGAATTGTGTTCTGTTACGTTTACTGTAAATGATCGTTAAAAAAGGGGGTAATTACTTGTCATGAAGTCCCTCACATTTCCGTTCTCCGTATATTAAAGACTTGATGAATTTAACGATTAATCTAGACATGTCCTCCACATAAGGATTACGTCTGTTAATGTTGCCGAGGATTCACAAACGGAATGTCAACGATTAATGACGTCTTCGGTTAATTAACGACAACTGAAAAACATAAGAAAACGTATAGCGGTCAATTATAAATGTAAATATTACTTCTGTTTTAACCGTTTGTGACACAGTAAAACATTACTTGTTAAGGTCACAGATTTGTTACTTGTGTAATAGAAGTAAACACGGACTTCTCACGTCGACTAATCGTATACAAGACACGTACGATCTTGTGACGAGAAAGAAGAGTTCTGAATTTTGCAGTGAATCCACGTCCTGTACGTCTACGTCACAGAGGTCCCAAGAACCTTAACCAAGAGTGGTATACAGTATGTCGTTTCTTGTTTTGTCGTGTCGAGATATTTCCATACTCTGACTTCGCTGACTCGAAGGGGCGTCTTCTATTCATGATTCTCTTACGATATCCGTTAACAGAGAAAACCCGTGAGTCATACAGGCGATGGAGGGGTACGACTCCTTACGAGGAGATAATACTCTAGAGGGGTGAAATCTACAACCTTTCCGGTCACAGATGAAGTCGGAACTCACCCGCTATCAATCCGTGGGAGTCAATTTACGTGGACAAAGTCTGGATGTTAGTCCAGGATCGTCCCTGTTCCTTCCTTCTTGTGTTACCTCAAAAGATCAGAACTACCACCAATCATTCCTGCCACCGACGATGATCAGTTGGCTTTTTTGTTGTCGTTTGTTATTAACCAACACCAAAGTTCATGAAGAAAAGAGAAACCGAGACGTCAGGACACCGGTCAGGAGGATCGAGGGCCACTAAGACTCTCTTTGAGTCAGTAAACTTTTAGTAAAAGGACAGATTTTTACCAAAAGGTCTCAAAGAAAACAACTGGTAATTCTCGTTGACGTCCACAAAAAGTCCAAACTGCCCACTACCCCCTACCTGGGTAACGGGTCTCACGGTACACAATACATAGTACACTGAAAACATTTTGGTAAATAAATCTACGGAATATAGTTCTTCCTTTCCTTTATATCTACTGAGGTAAGGATCGAAGTGTCATGGTTGTTTTCGTTTATTTATTTTGTTTATGTCTTGGTGTACGTGTGTGTGTACGGTTGAAAACAACAAAGATGGACGGTTTCCCTGATTCAACCTTTATTAATAAAAGGATTGGTCGTATAAACAGTCTGACACATAACATTTGTCGTCCCCGGACTTCACTAAAACAGTTGGTGAAAGGTTGTCACTTTTGTATTGAAAGTAAACGTTGTTGGAGACCCGTGACGTTTGTCTTCTCCCCACCTTTTACTGAAGAACTTGTTCATTTTCAAGACCGACGACGTAGGTCCTCTCTATGCGATGAGACAATGGGAGTGTGAAATAACAAAGAGGACATTGTTACGTCAATCCGTAACCACTGTTTCAACCTTGTGTTCTTGTTTGTCTTGTATTTTACTTATTAAACGGAAAGTTCTTAAATTTCGGTATCTATCTGTACCCATAAGTTTATCTTCTCCCGGATATGTGTGACGATTCCTGAGCGTTTCTTTACCACAGTATTTATAAATTTTTTAGAGGTATTTATATTTTTTATTTTACGAGACTAAACATGGTAAAAGTAGAGAAATGACATTTATGATGGTATCGGTTAAAGTTGGATGTTTACCCTAAAGTCACTTGTGTTTTGACCCCTCTGTACAAGTCATCGTACGATGTATCGTAAAGGTAGTATGTCTATTCTTGTTTTAAATGTACGTATCTACATCTATTGGGGTTCTCGTGTCTGTTATTATTTTACATCACTTAATTGGTCATTCACTGTAGAAAAGTCTGGAATAATAAACAAAATGATATTAAATAGAACGTATCTTCGATATACTAAATATAAAGTTATTAGTCGAGAGTTGTCAGAACTTTTACAATTGTCAACAGAAAGTGTTCGTACATACTCGACCGAAACCGTGTACTGATGTCATTCAGTGTACATTAATCGACTACAATCCCAAGATGGGAAACAAGTAGTCTTAAATTAAAACAAATAAATATCGTTTCCAAAGTTTTAAATGAAACAACTCATTAAGAGTTTATTTTAGTTGATTTACCCGATACCATTTGAACTATCAATTAAGAAGAGACCGGAAGCTTTATACACATCTCCTTTTTAAATTATAATGGTAATTATCATATTTCATAGGGGTTAGTAATAATGAATTAACAAGAGACCGGAGACTTTATACACATCTCCTTTTTAAATTATAATGGTAATTATCATATCATTCACAGGGGTTAATAATAATGAATGGAACAATATATACTGATATTTTAGTTGAATTACTTCAGTGTTTTCTACCTATGATGTAATAAAGGGTTCTACTTAAGTGACAAGATCCGTTTTTTTATTTTTTTCTTTCTTAAATGACCAAATGTCAAAGTAACTTTAACTTTTTTTTTAGTTGTATATAAGTCATAGTAATGTAAGAAGTGTCACTGTGTACTACAAGTATTATGGGTACAGATATAATAAGTAACTTACTTCAACAGGGACTAATTTTACAAGTATTTGTCAGTCTAATTACGTTATAAATCAGATCCCTCTATATGTCCTTATCTCCCTCTCTGTTTCCATTTAGGTATCGGACACTATAAAGTCAAGACAGATTTGTATATAGTGTATACATACACATATATAGACATACACACGTATATACAAGTACATATGTATACATGTCTACACGTACACTAACATATAAGGACACCATAAAATCAAAACGAAAAGTTCTTATAGATTATCTCTAAATTTGTAATGACTCTAGTGTACGAATTAATAAAAAGTTTCAACGAATAGATAAAAAGTTCTAGTGTAGAAACAGTATCGAAACAGATACGTTGAACAGGATTGGACTAACAAATGAGGTACTACTCATAGAGTTAAAGACTTACACTTGTTTACTAATTTTTCTTGTGTAAGGTCAGTAATTATTGAACTTCTCCGGTTCTTTTGAGTACTTTATAAAATTCTTAGGAGTAGACTCCATGTACCTCATTTGTATTGTCTCTCCTTTTAGATTGTACATAATTATCTCACTTTCTCTTAAGAACCGGAGAATCAATTCGTTTCGATCAGAGTCCTTGTAAATGTGTCCTAAAACTAAGAACTTCAACGGTTTCGTAACGACTGACATGAACTTTAAAAGGGAAAGAGGTGTAGAAATGTTCAAATTAAAGTACGTAATTAACGTAACTTTCAAAAGTCTTCATTATTGTAATCGAAGGACAAAGAGAACTGTAAAGGTCTAACGTTTCGGTCTCGACGGATTTTTGTTAGGGAGGAGACTACCCCGGTGTGTACATAGAGTTTGAAGACTACAAAGTGACTACGTTCCTGTGACACTATTTAGTTGAAGAGTACATTAATGTCCTGGATTTGCACATTGTAGGTAGTGTGTTGACAAAGACGAAAGAGACACATACAAGAAACATCGGGGATAGAGAATCCTTAATTTTGTCCAGTCTAAGTATGTAAGGAGTATCACGAAGGTCAAAAAGGAATCCATGATTCGAAGTAAGGTGTGGACGAGACCCAAAGGGGAATACTGAGAAACAACGGAGACAGTCTGAGAGGGAAGGTTGAACTAAACTGATCCGTGTGGTTTGGAATCTCCCTTTTCAAATTAGGATTTGTTTGGGAGTAAACACAGTAATTTTACTTTAAATTTCTTTTGTGTTCCTTCCCGATAAAACTTCTTTTTTTTTACAGTAGAAATTTTTTTTTTGTTTAATATTGAATTAAGTAAGTTTGAATGAGTGACGGAGTACGTTTATCTCGTTCGAAGGACGGTGAGACGTTCGGAAAGAGACACCTGAGGAACGGGGAGACAAGACTAAGAGGTTTGTGTCTTTCTTACTGTATTAAATCCAACTTGACTTCCAGTAAACCTCGTGGAAGTCGACAGGTCAATTGATTTGATGTTCTCATTTCCCAAACCCCGAGGGAGAATTTAAAGTGAAAGACATAACACTGATTGAACTTAAATACCTACACACTTAAAGAACTACTCAAAGGAGTCGGAGTAAGGGTCATAACACTTGGGGGTCTGTCGAGTAGACACGAAACAAGAGTGGGTCGTACGAGAAACGAAGAAACAAACCTTAACCACCACTACCTAAGTACACCGTAATTTTTTTTTTTTTTTTGGATGTTTTAGTGAGTTTGTCTTCCTTCTCCTCTCCTAATCTCGTTTGGTCGACCGATCTTACTTTAACCGTTCCAAGTCGGTTACTTTCAGTTGAACGGTTCTAAATCAGAAGTCAATCCAGTAGACAAAGGAGAATTGATTTGTTGAGAACCTATAAATATCTGTATTTACTTAAAAATAAGAGGCGTTATCGGTTATTGAACAGTAAAGACCATAAACTTACAGTCAGTACCCCTTTTTGTTCCTGAACATATATCTTGTGAGTTTACATCAACGGAAGTTCACCTTTTGTTCCTTGTCTATATAATAAAAAGATGTGACTTACGGTTTGGTTTTGTCTTAAACACCTCTGAAGTATACCAACCGTCTGTAATATGTATAACGACCTGTCGACGTGTAATAAATATTCTCAAAGGTTTCAAATTCATAAAGAATTATACATGTAAAAGTCGGGAGATTGAACTCCGAAAGTTTAATGGAGTTATCAGATATTAGTGAAATCCACTGTTCCACAAAAGAGTGGATCAAAGTTTGGTCCATACTTGCAGTCCTTTATTTGTATAACGAGTTTCAAGTTAAGTATAAAGTGGACGACTCTGTCAATCTAACAGAAAATAAACAAACGAATAAAACCATATGTCGTGTATCAAGATTTGGAGTAAAAATGTACTAAAAGGGTTTCGGGTAACGATAAACTAACGTGAAAAAAGATTAAAAACAGTTCGAAATTTTTAAAAAATAAAATAATAATAAATAATAATAATAATAAATGAAATGTTGTAACATAACCAAAACGGTATGTAGTTGTACTTAGACGGTGTCCACATGTGTACAAAATTCCACTGAAAGTTCCGAAGGGACCACCGAGTCACCATTTCTTAGGTAGACAGGTACGTCTTCTGTCCTCAAGGTAGGGACTCGGTCCTTCTAGCATATACGGTATCTCGTTGATTCGGGTACACGGTGTTGATAACTCGGAACTGAGATCTCGGGGTCTCGGGGTCGATGACTCGGGTGCACGACGTGGATAACTTCGGTACACGGGATTTCGGGTACGAGGTGTCGTCCTCTTCGGTGGTGTTACTCTTCGGACACGTGGCGTTGATCTCTCGTCGGGGTGAACGTCGTTGGTCTCTTTTTGAGGTCGTCATTGCTTCTGCTTCGCGTCGGTTTTTCATTTTTTTTTTTTTTTTTCTACTTCTTTAAGTTCCACTGAAAGTCCAATGATCAAGGATCTTGGTTTAAAAGAAACAAAATACAACTCCAACTATTTTGACACACCCTTTACAGAAACACGTTCGACGTCATTACACTAATGTGTGTGTGTCTCTGTATATATTTTCATGGACGCTCACATGTCGGTTGAAAACTGAAAAGATGTAAATTGACAGGACAAAAGTAGATAAACACCTGTGTACCCAGGTAATAGATGTCATCAAACATAAAGTGACCTGGTACTTAAATGTAATACACCCAATGTTGACACTACTCATTCTTTGATCTAGTTACCAACGTGTCTTGACGAGTTGGGATGGATAGTCATTCTGGAGATACCAAACGAGTACAGTGTCCCAAGTATAGTAGGAACTGTTTTTTTTGAATTAAAAAATTTTTTATTTTTATGGATGATACACTTTTTGTTTGGACATTTTCTCCTTTCCAACAATTGAATACTACATTCTTATACGTATCTTTTATACTACCCTCCTCCCTTGTACGAAGTCTGTATTGATTATATCGAGTATTTCGTGAAAGACTGTTATATAAGTCTTGTAGTCTCGATCTATTTTCAGAATTAATATTGGAGAGAGTTCAATATCTTTGTCTCCAATATTTGAGATTGTAGAGATCCCGGGTCCTTCCATTATAGTTACTCCATTCCCTTGATCCACATTCTTTGAAAGATTCTCCACTCCTCGACACTTTTTGAAAACACTTGTGTACGGTGCGGATTTTCCCGGTACGCATAGGTCTATGTCGATGGTACCCTTTATCTCTGATCACAACTGACTAGAAGTCAAAAGATTCACTTCGGTCTTTAAGTCTTAATATACATTTAAAAAGGTTAAACATGGATGACCGAGTTTTTCTTTTTGCTATGACACGTCACCCGCATTCGGGTTTTGTTTTTGTTTTTCGGGTGCAATCGGTCGATCAAATGTAGAGGACCGTACCCTAGATGTGTTTATGTACATATAGACGGATCTTTTCGACTACTCTCACAAATGTTTAGAGAGTCAGTTTTTGTCTACATCGTAATTTCCTGCACAGTCTTGTGGATGACAGTTTAGTCGTAGTGTGGTAGGAGAAGTCTCCAAGAAAGACCTTAAAGGTCTTATAGGAGGTACTTTCTCAAACGGTCACTCTCAGTGGATATATTTCGGGTCCTCCGTCTTCCTTTTCTCCAGGGTAATGAGAGACCTTCGTCTGTAAATCCTTCTTCACTAATTGTCCCCGAAGAACCATTCGAGAACTGTTGGTGAGAAGACGATGGAGTCTGACTTTGTCAACCACCCTTAACGGTTCTTTAAGAATTCTTTACGGGGTCGGAAGGGAACTCTTGGTCTACTAAGTCACGGAGTCCGACTCCCCAAGTCACCACGGAAACAGGGGTACCAGAGGGAGTCGAAATTCCACGAAATACGGAGGGTAGGGACATGAAGTATGTTGGGAAGTATTGGTCTTATACGACTGACCGAAGGTTGGTTTGGTACTGACTTTACATGTCATAAACTTGCTTCTCTCTATACTTTGTGAAAGGAATCTACTCATCCTAGAATCTCGATCTCTCGATTTCTCTTACATCAACAACTTTAACTAAAATAGTTAATTATACATTCTAGTCTCTAGTGAACAGAAGTATCTATAAATTAGGTAAAAAACCAGTCCATGTCAAACGAATAAGTTATCCTATGAAAATAGACAGATTTACACCATCAACTCCGTCCACCAATGTCTTACTTCTCTTTCCCTGTGATCTTAATAAGATCGAAGGAAAATAGAAAAAAAAAAGTCACATACAAAGTGAAAAACAACTGTACTCAATTTTATTTTACGGTTTATACCTAATTTGATTAAGATTGACTAACGAATTTTTTTAAACATAAAAGAAAAACCCTAACGACCTATAGGGGGTACGATTTGTTGTAAGTTGATACTAAAGTGAAATGTATGTGTTCCGTGTGTACGTGTGTCTACCGATAGATTAACAGAATTTTGTTGTATGAACGTTATTGAGTGAATTTATAAAAACCAACAACAGTAAGTAAATAAGTTGTTTATAAATTACTTGTGGATACACGGTGTATGAAAAGATTCGTGAATCTGATGTCCTTATTTTGTTTTAGGTACGGAAGTACTACTGTAGGAATAGACCCTTTTATTCATTAATTGGTTTCGTATTCATTTATATCAGATTCCAGTTTTCAGATAGAGTATATTTTTCGTTATATTCCTCAAGTTCTCTGTCTCGTATTTGTTTTACTATATGATCACATTTCTACCTTCTCTCTTTATCTAAATTCTCGGATCTAGACTATCTATCTCACGGACTACTTGATACCTTACTCCAAGCACTGTAACATGTCCTCTGTCCCTAGTTCTGGTAGGGGTACCTTTTCTTTACGTTTTGTGATTTTACCGACAGACCCCTCCGGAATGTTTATCGACACTTTTTCTTTTCTCCGCTTTTCGTTTCCTCTTTTCCTTTCTATTTTCGTAGACTTACGTCTCAAGGTTTCTTATCGTTCTTCTCTATTCTTTCGGAAGAAGTCGCTAGTTACGTCTCTTTATCTCCTTTTGTTGTCTTACCCTTTCTGATCTCTAGAGAAGTTCTTTTAGTCTCTATGGTTCCCTTGTAAAGTACGTTTCTACCCGAGCTATTTCCTGTCTTTACCAGACCTGGATTGTCTTCGTCTTCTATAATTCTTCTCCACCGTTCTTATGTGTCTTCTTGACATGTTTTTTCTAGAAG